>JBBPBT010000228.1:236786-297795 GCA_037974875.1 Cicer bijugum
TTGAATAAGAATAAGCATAGGGAGGACGAAAATGACTTAATTGTTCATGCAATGACAAAAACACACCTATTGGATGCACAAGATTGGTTAAAAACCCAAATTGGACATGAATAAGCCTATAGAGGACGAAAATGACCTAATTGTTTATACAATGACACAAATGAACTTATTGTATGCACAACATTGGTTAAAAACCCTAATTGGCCAAGAATAAGCCTAGGGAGGACGAAAATGACCTAATTGTTCATCCAATGACACAAATGAACTTATTGGATGCACAAGATTGGTTAAAAACCCTAATTGAATAACAATAAGCCTAGGGAGGACGAAAATGACCTAATTGTTCATCCAATGAGACAAACACACCTATTGGATGCACAAGATTGGTTAAAAACCCTAATTGGACAAGATAAAGCCTAGAGAGGACGAAAATGACCTAAATATTTATACAATGACACAAATGAACTTATTGTATGCACAACATTGGTTAAAAACCCTAATTGGCCAAGAATAAGCCTAGGGAGGACGAAAATGACCTAATTGTTCATCCAATTACACAAATGAACTTATTGGATGCACAAGATTGGTTAAAAACCCTAGTTAAAAACAATAAGCCTAGGGAGGACGAAAATGACCTAATTGTTCATCCAATGACACAAACACACCTATTGGATGCACAAGATTGGTTAAAAACCCTAATTGGACAAGATAAAGCCTAGAGAGGACGAAAATGACCTAAATATTTATACAATGACACAAATGAACTTATTGTATGCACAACATTGTTTAAAAACCCTAATTGGCCAAGAATAAGCCTAGGGAGGACGAAAATGACCAAATTGTTCATCCAATGACACAAACACACCTATCGGATGCACAAGATTGGTTTAAAACCCTAAATGGACAAGAATAAGCCTAGGGAGGACGAAAATGACCTAAATGTTCATCCAATGACACAAACACACCTTTTGGATGCACAAAATTGGTTAAAAACCCTAATTGAACAAGAATAAGCCTAGAGAGGACGAAAATGACCTAAATGTTAATCCAATGACACAAATGAATTTATTGGATGCACCAGATTGGTTAAAAACCCTAATTGGACAAAAATAAGCCTTGGGAGGACGAAAATGACCTAATTGGTCATCCAATGACACAAACACACCTATTGGATGCACAAGATTGGTTTAAAACCCTAATTGGACAAGAATAAACCTAGGGAGGACGACAATGACCTAAATGTTAATACGATGACACAAAGGAACTTATTGGATGCGGAAGATTGGTTAGAAACCCAATTGGCCAAGAATAAGAATAGGGAGGACGAAAATGACCTAGTTGTTGATCCAATGACACAAATGAACTTATTGGATTCACAAGATTGGTTAAAAACCCTATTTGAATAAGAATAAGCCTAGGGAGGATGAAAATGACCTAATTGTTCATCCAATGACAAAAACACACCTATTGGATGCACATGATTGGTTAAAAACCCTAATTGGACAAAAATAAGCCTTGGGAGGATGAAAATGACCTAATTGGTCATCCAAAGACACAAACACACCTATTGGATGCACAAGATTGGTTTAAAACCCTAAATGGACAAGAATAAGGCTTGGGAGGACGAAAATGACCTAAATGTTCATCCAATGACACAAACACACTTATTGGATGCACAAAATTGGTTAAAAACCCTAATTGGACAAGATTAAGCCTAGAGAGGACGAAAATGTCCTAAATGTTAATCAAATGACACAAATGAATTTATTGGATGCACAAGATTGGTTAAAAACCCTAATTGGACAAGAATAAGCCTAGGGAGGACGAAAATGACCAAAATATTCCTCAATGACACAAACACACCTTTTCGATGCACAAGATTAGTTAAAAACCCTAATTGGACAAGACTAAGCCAAGGGAGGACGAAAATGACCTAATTATTCATCCAATTACACAAACACACCTATTGGATGCACAAGATTGGTTAAAAACCTTAATTGGACAAGAATAAGCCTAGAGAGGACGAAAATGACCTAAATGTTAATACAATGACACAAATGAACTTATTGGATGCACAAGATTGGTTAAAAACCCTAATTGGCCAAGAATAAGCATAGGGAGGACGAAAATGACCTAATTGTTCATCCAATAACACTAATGAACTTATTGGATGCACAAGATTGGTTAAAAACCCTAATTGAATAAGAATAAGCCTAGGGAGGACGAAAATGACCTAATTGTTCATCCAATGACACAGACACACCTATTGGAAGCACAAGATTGGTTAAAAACCCTAATTGGACAAGAATAAGACTAGGGAGGAAAAAAATGACCTAAATGTTCATCCAATGACACAAACACACCTATTGGATGCACAAGATTGGTTAAAAACCTTAATTAGACAAGAATAAGCCTAGAGAGGACGAAAATGACCTAAATGTTAATACGATGACACAAATGAACTTATTGGATGCACAAGATGGGTTAAAAACCCTAATTGGCCAAAAATTAGCATAGGGAGGACGAAAATGACCTAATTGTTCATCCAATAACACTAATGAACATATTGGATGCACAAGATTGGTTAAAAACCCTAATTGAATAAGAATAAGCCTAGGGAGGACGAAAATGACCTAATTGTTCATCCAATGACACAGACACACCTATTGGAAGCACAAGATTGGTTAAAAACCCTAATTGGACAAGAATAAGCCTAGGGAGGACAAAAATGACCTAAATGTTCATCCAATGACACAAACACACCTATTGGATGCACAAGATTGGTTAAAAACCTTAATTGGACAAGAATAAGCCTAGAGAGGACAAAAATGACCTAAATTTTAATACAATGACACAAATAAACTTATTGGATGCACAAGATTGGTTAAAAACCCTAATTGGCCAAGAATAAGCATAGGGAGGACGAAAATGACCTAGTTGTTCATCCAATTACACAAATGAACGTATTGGATGCACAAGATTGGTTAAAAACCCTAATTGAAAAACAACAAGCCTAGGGAGGACGAAAATGACCTAATTATTCATCCAATGACACAAACACACCTGTTGGATGCACAAGATTGGTTAAAAACCCTAATTGGACAAGATAAAGCCTGGAGAGGACGAAAATGACCTAAATATTTATACAATGACACAAATGAACTTATTGTACGCACAACATTGGTTAAAAACCCTAATTGGCCAAGAATAAGCCTAGGGAGGACGAAAATGACCCAATTGTTCATCCAATGACACAAATGAACTTATTGGATGCACAAGATTGGTTAAAAACCATAATTGGACAAGAATAAGCCTAGGGAGGACGAAAATGACCTAATTGTTCATCCAATGACACAAACACACCTATCGGATGCACAATATTGGTTTAAAACCCTAAATGGACAAGAATAAGCCTAGGGAGGACGAAAATGACCTAAATGTTCATCCAATGACACAAACACACCTTTTGGATGCACAAAATTGGTTCAAAACCCTAATTGGACAAGAATAAGCCTAGAGAGGACGAAAATGACCTAAATGTTAATCCAATGACAAATGAATTTATTGGATGCACCAGATTGGTTAAAAACCCTAATTGAATAAGAATAAGCCTAGGGAGGACGAAAATGACCTAATTGTTCATCTAATGACACAAACACACCTATTGGATGCACAAGATTGGTTAAAAACCCTAATTGGACAAGAATAAGCTTAGGGAGAAAGAAAATGACCTAAATGTTCATCCAATGACACAAACACACTTATTGGATGCACGAAATTGGTTAAAAACCCTAATTGGACAAGATTAAGCCTAGAGAGGACGAAAATGTCCTAAATGTTAATCCAATGACACAAATGAATTTATTGGATGCACAAGATTGGTTAAAAACCCTAATTGAATAAGAATAAGCCTAGGGAGGACGAAAATGAGCTAATTGTTCATCCAATGACACAAACACACCTATTGGATGCACAAGATTGGTTAAAAACCCTAATTGGACAAGAATAAGCTTAGGGAGAACGAAAATGACCTAAATGTTCATCCAATGACACAAACACACTTATTGGATGCACAAAATTGGTTAAAAACCCTAATTGGACAAAATTAAGCCTAGAGAGGACGAAAATGTCCTAAATGTTAATCAAATGACACAAATGAATTTATTGGATGCACAAGATTGGTTAAAAACCCTAATTGGACAAGAATAAGCCTAGGGAGGACGAAAATGACCAAAATATTCCTCAATGACACAAACACAGCTTTTCGATGCACAAGATTGGTTAAAAACCCTAATTGGACAAGACTAAGCCAAGGGAGGACGAAAATGACCTAATTATTCATCCAATGACACAAACACACCTATTGGATGCACAAGATTGGTTAAAAACCTTAATTGGACAAGAATAAGCCTAGAGAGGACGAAAAGGACCTAAATGTTAATACGATGACACAAATGAACTTATTGGATGCACAAGATTGGTTAAAAAACCTAATTGGCCAAAAATTAGCATAAGGAGGACGAAAATGACCTAATTGTTCATCCAATAACACTCATGAACTTATTGGATGCACAAGATTGGTTAAAAACCCTAATTGAATAAGAATAAGCCTAGGGAGGACGAAAATGACCTAATTGTTCATCCAATGACACAGACACACCTATTGGAAGCACAAGATTGGTTAAAAACCCTAATTGGACAAGAATAAGCCTACGGAGGACAAAAATGACCTAAATGTTCATCCAATGACACAAACACACCTATTGGATGCACAAGATTGGTTAAAAACCTTAATTGGACAAGAATAAGCCTAGAGAGGACAAAAATGACCTAAATTTTAATACAATGACACAAATAAACTTATTGGATGCACAAGATTGGTTAAAAACCCTAATTGGCCTAGAATAAGCATAGGGAGGACGAAAATGACCTAATTGTTCATCCAATTACACAAATGAACGTATTGGATGCACAAGATTGGTTAAAAACCCTAATTGAAAAACAACAAGCCTAGGGAGGACGAAAATGACCTAATTGTTCATCCAATGACACAAACACACCTGTTGGATGCACAAGATTGGTTAAAAACCCTAATTGGACAAGATAAAGCCTAGAGAGGACGAAAATGACCTAAATATTTATACAATGACACAAATGAACTTATTGTACGCACAACATTGGTTAAAAACCCTAATTGGCCAAGAATAAGCCTAGGGAGGACGAAAATGACCCAATTGTTCATCCAATGACACAAATGAACTTATTGGATGCACAAGATTGGTTAAAAACCATAATTGGACAAGAATAAGCCTAGGGAGGACGAAAATGACCTAATTGTTCATCCAATGACACAAACACACCTATCGGATGCACAATATTGGTTTAAAACCCTAAATGGACAAGAATAAGCCTAGGGAGGAAGAAAATGACCTAAATGTTCATCCAATGACACAAACACACATTTTGGATGCACAAAATTGGTTCAAAACCCTAATTGGACAAGAATAAGCCTAGAGAGGACGAAAATGACCTAAATGTTAATCCAATGACACAAATGAATTTATTTAATGCACTAGATTGGTTAAAAACCCTAATTGAATAAGAATAAGCCTAGGGAGGACGAAAATGACCTAATTGTTCATCTAATGACACAAACACACCTATTGGATGCACAAGATTGGTTAAAAACCCTAATTGGACAAGAATAAGCTTAGGGAGAACGAAAATGACCTAAATGTTCATCCAATGACACAAACACACTTATTGGATGCACGAAATTGGTTAAAAACCCTAATTGGACAAGATTAAGCCTAGAGAGGACGAAAATGTCCTAAATGTTAATCCAATGACACAAATGAATTTATTGGATGCACAAGATTGGTTAAAAACCCTAATTGAATACGAATAAGCCTAGGGAGGACGAAAATGACCTAATTGTTCATCCAATGACACAAACACACCTATTGGATGCACAAGATTGGTTAAAAACCCTAATTGGACAAGAATAAGCTTAGGGAGAACGAAAATGACCTAAATGTTCATCCAATGACACAAACACACTTATTGGATGCACGAAATTTGTTAAAAACCCTAATTGGACAAGATTAAGCTTAGAGAGGACGAAAATGTCCTAAATGTTAATCCAATGACACAAATGAATTTATTGGATGCACAAGATTGGTTAAAAACCCTAATTGAATAAGAATAAGCCTAGGGAGGACGAAAATGAGCTAATTGTTCATCCAATGACACAAACACACCTATTGGATGCACAAGATTGGTTAAAAACCCTAATTGGACAAGAATAAGCTTAGGGAGAATGAAAATGACCTAAATGTTCATCCAATGACACAAACACACTTATTGGATGCACAAAATTGGTTAAAAACCCTAATTGGACAAGATTAAGCCTAGAGAGGACGAAAATGTCCTAAATGTTAATCAAATGACACAAATGAATTTATTGGATGCACAAGATTGGTTAAAAACCCTAATTGGACAAGAATAAGCCTAGGGAGGACGAAAATGACCAAAATATTCCTCAATGACACAAACACAGCTTTTCGATGCACAAGATTGGTTAAAAACCCTAATTGGACAAGACTAAGCCAAGGGAGGACGAAAATGACCTAATTATTCATCCAATGACACAAACACACCTATTGGATGCACAAGATTGGTTAAAAACCTTAATTGGACAAGAATAAGCCTAGAGAGGACGAAAATGACCTAAATGTTAATACGATGACACAAATGAACTTATTGGATGCACAAGATTGGTTAAAAACCCTAATTGGCCAAGAATTAGCATAGGGAGGACGAAAATGACCTAATTGTTCATCCAATAACACTAATGAACTTATTGGATGCACAAGATTGGTTAAAAACCCTAATTGAATAAGAATAAGCCTAGGGAGGACGAAAATGACCTAATTGTTCATCCAATGACACAGACACACCTATTGGAAGCACAAGATTGGTTAAAAACCCTAATTGGACAAGAATAAGCCTAGGGAGGACAAAAATGACCTAAATGTTCATCCAATGACACAAACACACCTATTGGATGCACAAGATTGGTTAAAAACCTTAATTGGACAAGAATAAGACTAGAGAGGACAAAAATGACCTAAATTTTAATACAATGACACAAATAAACTTATTGGATGCACAAGATTGGTTAAAAACCCTAATTGGCCAAGAATAAGCATAGGGAGGACGAAAATGACCTAATTGTTCATCCAATTACACAAATGAACGTATTGGATGCACAAGATTGGTTAAAAACCCTAATTGAAAAACAACAAGCCTAGGGAGGACGAAAATGACCTAATTGTTCATCCAATGACACAAACACACCTGTTGGATGCACAAGATTGGTTAAAAACCCTAATTGGACAAGATAAAGCCTAGAGAGGACGAAAATGACCTAAATATTTATACAATGACACAAATGAACTTATTGTACGCACAACATTGGTTAAAAACCCTAATTGGCCAAGAATAAGCCTAGGGAGGACGAAAATGACCCAATTGTTCATCCAATGACACAAATGAACTTATTGGATGCACAAGATTGGTTAAAAACCATAATTGGACAAGAATAAGCCTAGGGAGGACGAAAATGACCTAATTGTTCATCCAATGACACAAACACACCTATCGGATGCACAATATTTGTTTAAAACCCTAAATGGACAAGAATAAGCCTAGGGAGGAAGAAAATGACCTAAATGTTCATCCAATGACACAAACACACATTTTGGATGCACAAAATTGGTTCAAAACCCTAATTGGACAAGAATAAGCCTAGAGAGGACGAAAATGACCTAAATGTTAATCCAATGACACAAATGAATTTATTGGATGCACTAGATTGGTTAAAAACCCTAATTGAATAAGAATAAGCCTAGGGAGGACGAAAATGACCTAATTGTTCATCTAATGACACAAACACACCTATTGGATGCACAAGATTGGTTAAAAACCCTAATTGGACAAGAATAAGCTTAGGGAGAACGAAAATGACCTAAATGTTCATCCAATGACACAAACAGACTTATTGGATGCACGAAATTGGTTAAAAACCCTAATTGGACAAGATTAAGCCTAGAGAGGACGAAAATGTCCTAAATGTTAATCAAATGACACAAATGAATTTATTGGATGCACAAGATTGGTTAAAAACCCAATTGGACAAGAATAAGCCTAGGGAGGACGAAAATGACCAAAATATTCCTCAATAACACAAACACACCTTTTCGATGCACAAGATTGGTTAAAAACCCTAATTGGACAAGACTAAGCCAAGGGAGGACGAAAATGACCTAATTATTCATCCAATGACACAAACACACCTATTGGATGCACAAGATTGGTTTAAAACCCTAATTGAACAAGAATAAGCCTACGGAGGACGAAAATGACCTAAATGTTCATCCAATGACACAAACACACCTATTGGATACACAAGATTGTTTAAAATCCCTAATTGGACAACAATAAGCCTAGGGAGGTCGAAAATGACCTAAATGTTTATACAATGACACAAATGAACTTATTGTATGCACAACATTGGTTAAAAACCCTAATTGGCCAAGAATAAGCCTAGGGAGGACGAAAATTACCTAATTGTTCATCCAATGACACAAATGAACTTATTGGATGTTCATCCAATGACACAAACACACCTATTGGATGCACAAGATTGGTTAAAAACCCTAATTGGACAAGAATAAGCAAAGGGAGGAGGAAAATGATCTAAATGTTCATCCAATGACACAAACACACCTATTGGATGCACAAAATTGGTTAAAAACCATAATTGGACAAGAATAAGCCTAGAGAGGACGAAAATGACCTAAATGTTAATCCAATGACACAAATGAATTTATTGGATCCACAAGATTGGTTACAAACCCTAATTGGACAACAATAAGCCTAGGGAGGACGAAAATGACCTAAATGTTCATCCAACGACACAAACACACCTTTTGGATGCACAAGATTGGTTAAAAACCCTAATTGGACAAGAATAAGCCAAGGGAGGACGAATCTGACCTAATTATTCATCCAATGACACAAACACACCTATTGGATGCACAAGATTGGTTTAAAACCCTAATTGGACAAGAATAAACCTAGGGAGGACGAAAATTACCAAAATGTTCATCCAATGACACAAACACACCTATTGGATGCACAAGATTGGTTAAAAACCCTAATTGGACAAGAATAAGCCTAGAGTGGACGAAAATGACCTAAATGTTAATACAATGACACAAAGGAACTTATTGAATGCACAAGATTGGTTAGAAACCCTAATTGGCCAAGAATAAGCATAGGGAGGACGAAAATGACCTAGTTGTTGATCCAATGACACAAATGAACTTATTGGATGCACAAGATTGGCTAAAAACCCTAATTGCATAAGAATAAGCTTAGGGAGGAAAAAAATGACCTAATCGTTCATCCAATGATGAAAACACACCTATTGGATGCACAAGATTGGTTAAAAACCCTAATTGGACAAAAATAAGCCTTGGGAGGACGAAAATGACCTAATTGTTCATCCAATGACACAAACACACCTATTGGATGCACAAGATTGGTTTAAAACCTTAAATGGACAAGAATAAGCCTTGGGAGGACGAAAATGACCTAAATATTCCTCAATGACACAGACACACCTTTTCGATGCACAAGATTGGTTAAAAACCCTAATTGGACAAGAATAAGCCAAGGGAGGACGAAAATGACCTAATTATTCATCCAATGACACAAACACACCTATTGGATGCACAAGATTGGTTAAAAACCCTAATTGAACAAGAATAAGCCTACGGAGGACGAAAATGACCTAAATGTTCATCCAATGACACAAACACACCTATTGGATGCACAAGATTGTTTAAAATCCCTAATTGGACAACAATAAGCCTAGGGAGGTCGAAAATGACCTAAATGTTTAAACATTGACACAAATGAACTTATTGTATGCACAACATTGGTTAAAAACCCTAATTGGCTAAGAATAAGCCTAGGGAGGACGAAAATTACCTAATTGTTCATCCAATGACACAAATGAACTTATTGGATGTTCATCCAATGACACAAACACACCTTTTGGATGCACAAGATTGGTTAAAAACCCTAATTGGACAAGAATAAGCCAAGGGAGGACGAAAATGACCTAATTATTCATCCAATGACACAAACACACCTATTGGATGCACAAGATTGGTTTAAAACCCTAATTGGACAAGAATAAACCTAGGGAGGACGAAAATTACCAAAATGTTCATCCAATGACACAAACACACCTATTGGATGCACAAGATTGGTTAAAAACCCTAATTGGACAAGAATAAGCCTAGAGTGGACGAAAATGACCTAAATGTTAATACAATGACACAAAGGAACTTATTGAATGCACAAGATTGGTTAGAAACCCTAATTGGCCAAGAATAAGCATAGGGAGACGAAAATGACCTAGTTGTTGATCCAATGACACAAATGAACTTATTGGATGCACAAGATTGGTTAAAAACCCTAATTGCATAAGAATAAGCTTAGGGAGGACGAAAATGACCTAATCATTTCTCCAATGATAAAAACACACCTATTGGATGCACAAGATTGGTTAAAAACCCTAATTGGACAAAAATAAGCCTTGGGAGGACGAAAATGAACTAATTGTTCATCCAATGACACAAACACACCTATTGGATACACAAGATTGGTTTAAAACCTTAAATAGACAAGAATAAGCCTTGGGAGGACAAAAATGTCCTAAATATTCCTCAATGACACAAACACACCTTTTGGATGCACAAGATTGGTTAAAAACCCTAATTGGACAAGAATAAGCCAAGGGAGGACGAAAATGACCTAAATATTCATCCAATGACACAAACACACCTATTGGATGCACAAGATTGGTTTAAAACCCTAATTGAACAAGAATAAGCCTACGGAGGACGAAAATGACCTAAATGTTCATCCAATGACACAAACACACCTATTGGATGCACAAGGTTGTTTAAAATCCCTAATTGAACAACAATAAGCCAAGGGAGGTTGAAAATGACCTAAATGTTTAAACATTGACAAAAATGAACTTATTGTATGCACAACATTGGTTAAAAACCGTAATTGGCTAAGAATAAGCCTAGGGAGGACGAAAATTACCTAATTGTTCATCCAATGACACAAATGAACTTATTGGATGTTCATCCAATGACACAAACACACCTTTTGGATGCACAAGATTGGTTAAAAACCCTAATTGGACAAGAATAAGCCAAGGGAGGACGAAAATGACCTAATTATTCATCCAATGACACAAACACACCTATTGGATGCACAAGATTGGTTTAAAACCCTAATTGGACAAGAATAAACCTAGGGAGGACGAAAATTACCAAAATGTTCATCCAATGACACAAACACACCTATTGGATGCACAAGATTGGTTAAAAACCCTAATTGGACAAGAATAAGCCTAGAGTGGACGAAAATGACCTAAATGTTAATACAATGACACAAAGGAACTTATTGAATGCACAAGATTGGTTAGAAATCCTAATTGGCCAAGAATAAGCCTAGGGAGACGAAAATGACCTAGTTGTTGGTCCAATGACACAAATGAACTTATTGGATGCACAAGATTGGTTAAAAACCCTAATTGCATAAGAATAAGCTTAGGGAGGACGAAAATGACCTAATTGTTCATCCAATGACACAAACACACCTGTTGGATGCACAAGATTGGTTAAAAACCCTAATTGGACAAGATAAAGCCTAGAGAGGACGAAAATGACCTAAATATTTATACAATGACACAAATGAACTTATTGTACGCACAACATTGGTTAAAAACCCTAATTGGCCAAGAATAAGCCTAGGGAGGACGAAAATGACCTAATTGTTCATCCAATGACACAAATGAACTTATTGGATGCACAAGATTGGTTAAAAACCATAATTGGACAAGAATAAGCCTAGGGAGGACGAAAATGACCTAATTGTTCATGCAATAACACAAACACACCTATCGGATGCACAATATTGGTTTAAAACCCTAAATGCACAAGAATAAGCCTAGGGAGGACGAAAATGACCTAAATGTTCATCCAATGACACAAACACACCTTTTGGATGCACAAAATTGGTTCAAAACCCTAATTGGACAAGAATAAGCCTAGAGAGGACGAAAATGACCTAAATGTTAATCCAATGACACAAATGAATTTATTGGATGCACCAGATTGGTTAAAAACCCTAATTGAATAAGAATAAGCCTAGGGAGGACGAAAATGACCTAATTGTTCATCCAATGACACAAACACACCTATTGGATGCACAAGATTGGTTAAAAACCCTAATTGGACAAGAATAAGCTTAGGGAGAACGAAAATGACCTAAATATTCATCCAATGACACAAACACACTTATTGGATGCACAAAATTGGTTAAAACCCCTAATTGGACAAGATTAAGCCTAGAGAGGACGAAAATGTCCTAAATGTTAATCAAATGACACCACTGAATTTATTGGATGCACAAGATTGGTTAAAAACCCTAATTGGACAAGAATAAGCCTAGGGAGGACGAAAATGACCAAAATATTCCTCAATGACACAAACACACCTTTTCGATGCACAAGATTGGTTAAAAACCCTAATTGGACAAGACTAAGCCAAGGGAGGACGAAAATGACCTAATTATTCATCCAATGACACAAACACACCTATTGGATGCACAAGATTGGTTAAAAACCTTAATTGGACAAGAATAAGCCTAGAGAGGACGAAAATGACCTAAATGTTAATACGATGACACAAATGAACTTATTGGATGCACAAGATTGGTTAAAAACCCTAATTGGCCAAGAATTAGCATAGGGAGGACGAAAATGACCTAATTGTTCATCCAATAACACTAATGAACTTATTGGATGCACAAGATTGGTTAAAAACCCTAATTGAATAAGAATAAGCCTAGGGAGGACGAAAATGACCTAATTGTTCATCCAATGACACAGACACACCTATTGGAAGCACAAGATTGGTTAAAAACCCTAATTGGACAAGAATAAGCCTAGGGAGGACAAAAATGACCTAAATGTTCATCCAATGACACAAACACACCTATTGGATGCACAAGATTGGTTAAAAACCTTAATTGGACAAGAATAAGACTAGAGAGGACAAAAATGACCTAAATTTTAATACAATGACACAAATAAACTTATTGGATGCACAAGATTGGTTAAAAACCCTAATTGGCCAAGAATAAGCATAGGGAGGACGAAAATGACCTAATTGTTCATCCAATTACACAAATGAACGTATTGGATGCACAAGATTGGTTAAAAACCCTAATTGAAAAACAACAAGCCTAGGGAGGACGAAAATGACCTAATTGTTCATCCAATGACACAAACACACCTGTTGGATGCACAAGATTGGTTAAAAACCCTAATTGGACAAGATAAAGCCTAGAGAGGACGAAAATGACCTAAATATTTATACAATGACACAAATGAACTTATTGTACGCACAACATTGGTTAAAAACCCTAATTGGCCAAGAATAAGCCTAGGGAGGACGAAAATGACCTAATTGTTCATCCAATGACACAAACGAACTTATTGGATGCACAAGATTGGTTAAAAACCATAATTGGACAAGAATAAGCCTAGGGAGGACGAAAATGACCTAATTGTTCATGCAATAACACAAACACACCTATCGGATGCACAATATTGGTTTAAAACCCTAAATGCACAAGAATAAGCCTAGGGAGGACGAAAATGACCTAAATGTTCATCCAATGACACAAACACACCTTTTGGATGCACAAAATTGGTTCAAAACCCTAATTGGACAAGAATAAGCCTAGAGAAGACGAAAATGACCTAAATGTTAATCCAATGACACAAATGAATTTATTGGATGCACTAGATTGGTTAAAAACCCTAATTGAATAAGAATAAGCCTAGGGAGGACGAAAATGACCTAATTGTTCATCCAATGACACAAACACGCCTATTGGATGCACAAGATTGGTTAAAAACCCTAATTCGACAAGAATAAGCTTAGGGAGAACGAAAATGACCTAAATGTTCATCCAATGACACAAACACACTTATTGGATGCAGGAAATTGGTTAAAAACCCTAATTGGACAAGATTAAGCCTAGAGAGGACGAAAATGTCCTAAATGTTAATCCAATGACACAAATGAATTTATTGGATGCACAAGATTGGTTAAAAACCCTAATTGAATAAGAATAAGCCTAGGGAGGACGAAAATGTGCTAATTGTTCATCCAATGACACAAACACACCTATTGGATGCACAAGATTGGTTAAAAACCCTAATTGGACAAGAATAAGCTTAGGGAGAACGAAAATGACCTAAATGTTCATCCAATGACACAAACACACTTATTGGATGCACAAAATTGGTTAAAAACCCTAATTGGACAAGATTAAGCCTAGAGAGGACGAAAATGTCCTAAATGTTAATCAAATGACACAAATGAATTTATTGGATGCACAAGATTGGTTAAAAACCCTAATTGGACAAGAATAAGCCTAGGGAGGACGAAAATGACCAAAATATTCCTCAATGACACAAACACAGCTTTTCGATGCACAAGATTGGTTAAAAACCCTAATTGGACAAGACTAAGCCAAGGGAGGACGAAAATGACCTAATTATTCATCCAATGACACAAACACACCTATTGGATGCACAAGATTGGTTAAAAACCTTAATTGGACAAGAATAAGCCTAGAGAGGACGAAAATGACCTAAATGTTAATACGATGACACAAATGAACTTATTGGATGCACAAGATTGGTTAAAAACCCTAATTGGCCAAGAATTAGCATAGGGAGGACGAAAATGACCTAATTGTTCATCCAATAACACTAATGAACTTATTGGATGCACAAGATTGGTTAAAAACCCTAATTGAATAAGAATAAGCCTAGGGAGGACGAAAATGACCTAATTGTTCATCCAATGACACAGACACACCTATTGGAAGCACAAGATTGGTTAAAAACCCTAATTGGACAAGAATAAGCCTAGGGAGGACAAAAATGACCTAAATGTTCATCCAATGACACAAACACACCTATTGGATGCACAAGATTGGTTAAAAACCTTAATTGGACAAGAATAAGCCTAGAGAGGACAAAAATGACCTAAATTTTAATACAATGACACAAATAAACTTATTGGATGCACAAGATTGGTTAAAAACCCTAATTGGCCAAGAATAAGCATAGGGAGGACGAAAATGACCTAGTTGTTCATCCAATTACACAAATGAACGTATTGGATGCACAAGATTGGTTAAAAACCCTAATTGAAAAACAACAAGCCTAGGGAGGACGAAAATGACCTAATTATTCATCCAATGACACAAACACACCTGTTGGATGCACAAGATTGGTTAAAAACCCTAATTGGACAAGATAAAGCCTGGAGAGGACGAAAATGACCTAAATATTTATACAATGACACAAATGAACTTATTGTACGCACAACATTGGTTAAAAACCCTAATTGGCCAAGAATAAGCCTAGGGAGGACGAAAATGACCCAATTGTTCATCCAATGACACAAATGAACTTATTGGATGCACAAGATTGGTTAAAAACCATAATTGGACAAGAATAAGCCTAGGGAGGACGAAAATGACCTAATTGTTCATCCAATGACACAAACACACCTATCGGATGCACAATATTGGTTTAAAACCCTAAATGGACAAGAATAAGCCTAGGAAGGAAGAAAATGACCTAAATGTTCATCCAATGACACAAACACACATTTTGGATGCACAAAATTGGTTCAAAACCCTAATTGGACAAGAATAAGCCTAGAGAGGACGAAAATGACCTAAATGTTAATCCAATGACACAAATGAATTTATTGGATGCACTAGATTGGTTAAAAACCCTAATTGAATAAGAATAAGCCTAGGGAGGACGAAAATGACCTAATTGTTCATCTAATGACACAAACACACCTATTGGATGCACAAGATTGGTTAAAAACCCTAATTGGACAAGAATAAGCTTAGGGAGAACGAAAATGACCTAAATGTTCATCCAATGACACAAACAGACTTATTGGATGCACGAAATTGGTTAAAAACCCTAATTGGACAAGATTAAGCCTAGAGAGGACGAAAATGTCCTAAATGTTAATCCAATGACACAAATGAATTTATTGGATGCACAAGATTGGTTAAAAACCCTAATTGAATAAGAATAAGCCTAGGGAGGACGAAAATGAGCTAATTGTTCATCCAATGACACAAACACACCTATTGGATGCACAAGATTGGTTAAAAACCCTAATTGGACAAGAATAAGCTTAGGGAGAACGAAAATGACCTAAATGTTCATCCAATGACACAAACACACTTATTGGATGCACGAAATTTGTTAAAAACCCTAATTGGACAAGATTAAGCTTAGAGAGGACGAAAATGTCCTAAATGTTAATCCAATGACACAAATGAATTTATTGGATGCACAAGATTGGTTAAAAACCCTAATTGAATAAGAATAAGCCTAGGGAGGACGAAAATGAGCTAATTGTTCATCCAATGACACAAACACACTTTTTGGATGCACAAAATTGTTTAAAAACCCTAATTGGACAAGATTAAGCCTAGAGAGGACGAAAATGTCCTAAATGTTAATCAAATGACACAAATGAATTTATTGGATGCACAAGATTGGTTAAAAACCCTAATTGGACAAGAATAAGCCTAGGGAGGACGAAAATGACCAAAATATTCCTCAATGACACAAACACACCTTTTCGATGCACAAGATTGGTTAAAACCCCTAATTGGACAAGACTAAGCCAAGGGAGAACGAAAATGACGTAATTATTCATCCAATGACACAAACACACCAATTGGATGCACAAGATTGGTTTAAAACCCTAATTGAACATGAATAAGCCTACGGAGGACGAAAATGACCTAAATGTTCATCCAATGACACAAACACACCAATTGGATGCACAAGATTGTTTAAAATCCCTAATTGGACAACAATAAGCCTAGGGAGGTCGAAAATGACCTAAATGTTTAAACAATGACACAAATGAACTTATTGTATGCACAACATTGGTTAAAAACCCTAATTGGCCAAGAATAAGCCTAGGGAGGACGAAAATTACCTAATTGTTCATCCAATGACACAAATGAACTTATTGGATGTTCATCCAATGACACAAACACACCTATTGGATGCACAAGATTGGTTAAAAACCCTAATTGGACAATAATAAGCAAAGGGAGGAGGAAAATGATCTAAATGTTCATCCAATGACACAAACACACCTATTGGATGCACAAAATTGGTTAAAAACCATAATTGGACAAGAATAAGCCTAGAGAGGACGAAAATGACCTAAATGTTAATCCAATGACACAAATGAATTTATTGGATCCACAAGATTGGTTACAAACCCTAATTGGACAACAATAAGCCTAGGGAGGACGAAAATGACCTAAATGTTCATCCAACGACACAAACACACCTTTTGGATGCACAAGATTGGTTAAAAACCCTAATTGGACAAGAATAAGCCAAGGGAGGACGAATCTGACCTAATTATTCATCCAATGACACAAACACACCTATTGGATGCACAAGATTGGTTTAAAACCCTAATTGGACAAGAATAAACCTAGGGAGGACGAAAATTACCAAAATGTTCATCCAATGACACAAACACACCTATTGGATGCACAAGATTGGTTAAAAACCCTAATTGGACAAGAATAAGCCTAGAGTGGACGAAAATGACCTAAATGTTAATACAATGACACAAAGGAACTTATTGGTTGCACAAGATTGGTTAGAAACCCTAATTGACCAAGAATAAGCATAGGGAGGACGAAAATGACCTAGTTGTTGATCCAATGACACAAATGAACTTATTGGATGCACAAGATTGGTTAAAAACCCTAATTGAATAAGAATAACCTCAGGGAGGACGAAAATGACCTAAATGTTCATCCTATGACACAAATGAACTTATCGGATGCACTAGATTGGTTAAAAACCCTAATTGCCTAAGAATAAGCCTAGGGAGGACGAAAATGACCTAATTGTTCATCCAATGACACAAACACACCTATTGGAAGCACAAGATTGGTTAAAAACCCTAATTGAACAAGAATAAGCCTAGGGAGGACAAAAATGACCTAAATGTTCATCCAATGACACAAACACACCTATTGGATGCACAAGATTGGTTAAAAACCTTAATTGGACAAGAATAAGCCTAGAGAGGACGAAAATGACCTAAATGTTAATACAATGACACAAATGAACTTATTGGATGCACAAGATTGGTTAAAAACCCTAATTGGCCAAGAATAAGCATAGGGAGGACGAAAATTACCTAATTGTTCATCCAATAACACAAATGAACTTATTGGATGCACAAGATTGGTTAAAAACCCTAATTGAATAAGAATAAGCCTAGGGAGGACGAAAATGACCTAATTTTTCATCCAACGACACAGACACACCTATTGGAAGCACAAGATTGGTTAAAAACCCTAATTGGACAAGAATAAGCCTAGGGAGGACAAAAATGACCTAAATGTTCATCCAATGACACAAACACACCTATTGGATGCACAAGATTGGTTAAAAACCTTAATTGGACAAGAATAAGCCTAGAGAGGACGAAAATGACCTAAATGTTAATACGATGACACAAATGAACTTATTGGATGCACAAGATGGGTTAAAAACCCTAATTGGCCAAAAATTAGCATAGGGAGGACGAAAATGACCTAATTGTTCATCCAATAACACTAATGAACTTATTGGATGCACAAGATTGGTTAAAAACCCTAATTGAATAAGAATAAGCCTAGGGAGGACGAAAATGACCTAATTGTTCATCCAATGACAGAGACACACCTATTGGAAGCACAAGATTGGTTAAAAACCCTAATTGGACAAGAATAAGCCTAGGGAGGACAAAAATGACCTAAATGTTCATCCAATGACACAAACACACCTATTGGATGCACAAGATTGGTTAAAAACCTTAATTGGACAAGAATAAGCCTAGAGAGGACAAAAATGACCTAAATTTTAATACAATGACACAAATAAACTTATTGGATGCACAAGATTGGTTAAAAACCCTAATTGGCCAAGAATAAGCATAGGGAGGACGAAAATGACCTAATTGTTCATCCAATTACACAAATGAACGTATTGGATGCACAAGATTGGTTAAAAACCCTAATTGAAAAACAACAAGCCTAGGGAGGACGAAAATGACCTAATTGTTCATCCAATGACACAAACACACCTGTTGGATGCACAAGATTGGTTAAAAACCCTAATTGGACAAGATAAAGCCTAGAGAGGACGAAAATGACCTAAATATTTATACAATGACACAAATGAACTTATTGTACGCACAACATTGGTTAAAAACCCTAATTGGCCAAGAATAAGCCTAGGGAGGACGAAAATGACCTAATTGTTCATCCAATGACACAAATGAACTTATTGGATGCACAAGATTGGTTAAAAACCATAATTGGACAAGAATAAGCCTAGGGAGGACGAAAATGACCTAATTGTTCATGCAATAACACAAACACACCTATCGGATGCACAATATTGGTTTAAAACCCTAAATGCACAAGAATAAGCCTAGGGAGGACGAAAATGACCTAAATGTTCATCCAATGACACAAACACACCTTTTGGATGCACAAAATTGGTTCAAAACCCTAATTGGACAAGAATAAGCCTAGAGAGGACGAAAATGACCTAAATGTTAATCCAATGACACAAATGAATTTATTGGATGCACCAGATTGGTTAAAAACCCTAATTGAATAAGAATAAGCCTAGGGAGGACGAAAATGACCTAATTGTTCATCCAATGACACAAACACACCTATTGGATGCACAAGATTGGTTAAAAACCCTAATTGGACAAGAATAAGCCTAGGGAGAACGAAAATGACCTAAATGTTCATCCAATGACACAAACACACCTATTGGATGCACAAGATTGGTTAAAAACCCTAATTGGACAAGAATAACCCTAGGGAGGACGAAAATGACCTAAATGTCCATCCAATGACACAAACACACCTATTGGATGCACAAGATTGGTTAAAAACCCTAATTGGACAAGAAGAACCCTAGGGAGGACGAAAATGACCTAAATGTTCATCCAATGACACAAACACACCTATTGGATGCACAAGATTGGTTAAAAACCCTAATTTGACAAGATTAAGTGTAGGGAGGATGAAATTGACCTAAATGTTCATCCAATGACACAAACACACCTATTGGATGCACAAGATTGGTTAAAAACCCTAATTGGAGAAGAATAACCCTAGGGAGGACGAAAATGACCTAAATGTTCATCCAATGACACAAACACACCTATTGGATGCACAAGATTGGTTAAAAACCCTAACTGGACAAGATTAAGTGTAGGAAGGACGAAAATGACCTAAATGTTCATCCAATGACACAAACACACCTATTGGATGCACAAGATTGGTTAAAAACCCTAATTGGAGAAGAATAACCCTAGGGAGGACGAAAATGACCTAAATGTTCATCCAATGACACAAACACACCTATTGGATGCACAAGATAGGTTAAAAACCCTAATTGGAGAAGAATAACCCTAGGGAGGACGAAAATAACCTAAATGTTCATCCAATGACACAAACACACCTATTGGATGCACAAGATTGGTTAAAAACCCTAATTGGAGAAGAATAACCCTAGGGAGGACGAAAATGACCTAAATGTTCATCCAATGACACAAACACACCTATTGGATGCACAAGAATGGTTAAAAACCCTAATTGGAGAAGAATAACCCTAGGGAGGACGAAAATGGCCTTAATGTTCATCCAATGACACAAACACACCTATTGGATGCACAAGATTGGTTAAAAACCCTAATTGGAGAAGAATAACCCTAGGGAGGACGAAAATGACCTAAATGTTCATCCAATGACACAAACACACCTATTGGAAGCACAAGATTGGTTAAAAACCCTAATTGGAGAAGAATAACCCTAAGGAGGACGAAAATGACCTAAATGTTCATCCAATGACACAAACACTGCTATTGGATGCACAAGATTGGTTAAAAACCCTAATTGGACAAGATGAAGTGTAGGGAGGACTAAAATGACCTAAATGTTCATCCAATGACACAAACACACCTATTGGATGCACAAGATTGGTTAAAAACCCTAATTGGACAAGATGAAGTGTAGGGAGGACGAAAATGACCTAAATGTTCATCCAATGACACAAACACACCTATTGGATGCACAAGATTGGTTAAAAACCCTAATTGGACAAGATGAAGTGTAGGGAGGACGAAAATGACCTAAATGTTCATCCAATGACACAGACACACCTATTGGATGCACAAGATTGGTTAAAAACCCTAATTGGACAAGATGAAGTGTAGGGAGGACGAAAATGACCTAAATGTTCATCCAATGACACAAACACACCTATTGGATGCACAAGATTGGTTAAAAACCCTAATTGGACAAGATGAAGTGTAGGGAGGACGAAAATGACCTAAATGTTCATCCAATGACACAAACACACCTATTGGATGCACAAGATTGGTTAAAAACCCTAATTGGAGAAGAATAACCCTAGGGAGGACGAAAATGACCTAAATGTTCATCCAATGACACAAACACACCTATTGGAAGCACAAGATTGGTTTAAAACCCTAATTGCAGAAGAATAACCCTAGGGAGGACGAAAATGACCTAAATGTTCATCCAATGACACAAACACACCTATTGGATGCACAAGATTGGTTAAAAACCCTAATTGTAGAAGAATAACCCTAGGGAGGACGAAAATGACCTAAATGTTCATCCAATGACACAAACACACCTATTGGATGCACAAGATTGGTTAAAAACCCTAATTGGACAAGATGAAGTGTAAGGAGGACGAAAATGACCTAAATGTTCATCCAATGACACAAACACACCTATTGGATGCACAAGATTGGTTAAAAACCCTAATCGGACAAGATGAAGTGTAGGGTGGACGAAAATGACCTAAATGTTCATCCAATGACACAAACACACCTATTGGATGCACAAGATTGGTTAAAAACCCTAATTGGAGAAGAATAACCCTAGGGAGGACGAAAATGACCTAAATGTTCATCCAATGACACAAACACACCTATTGGATGCACAAGATTGGTTAAAAACCCTAATTGGACAAGATGAAGTGTAGGGAGGACGAAAATGACCTAAATGTTCATCCAATGACACAAACACACCTATTGGATGCACAAGATTGGTCAAAAACCCTAATTGGACAAGATGAAGTGTAGGGAGGACGAAAATGACCTAAATGTTCATCCAATGACACAAACACACCTATTGGATGCACAAGATTGGTTAAAAACCCTAATTGGAGAAGAATAACCCTAGGGAGGACGAAAATGACCTAAATGTTCATCCAATGACACAAACACACCTATTGGATGCACAAGATTGGTTAAAAACCCTAATTGGACAAGATTAAGTTTAGGGAGGACGTAGATGACCTAAATGTTCATCCAATGACACAAACACAACTTTTGGATGCACAAGATTGGTTAAAAACCCTAATTGGACAAGATTAAGTGTAGGGAGGACGAAAATGAGCTAAATGTTCATCCAATGACACAAACACACCTATTGGATGCACAAGATTGGTTAAAAACCCTAATTGGAGAAGAATAACCCTAGGGAGGACGAAAATGACCTAAATGTTCATCCAATGACACAAACACACCTATTGGATGCACAAGATTGCTTATAAACCCTAATGGGAGAAGAATAACCCTAGGGAGGTTGAAAATGACCTAAATGTTCATCCAATGACACAAACACACCTATTGGATGCACAAGATTGGTTAAAAACCCTAATTGGAGAAGAATAACCCTAGGGAGGACGAAAATGACCTAAATGTTCATCCAATGACACAAACACACCTAGTGGATGCTCAAGATTGGTTAAAAACCCTAATTGGACAAGATTAAGTGTAGGGAGGACGAAAATGATGTAAATGTTCATCCAATGACACAAACACACCTATTGGATGCACAAGATTGGTTAAAAACCCTAATTGGAGAAGAATAACCCTAGGGAGGACGAAAATGACCTAAATGTTCATCCAATGACACAAACACACCTATTGGACAAGAATAATCCTAGGGAGGACGAAAATGCCCAAAATGTTCATCCAATGACACAAACACACCTATTGGATGCACAAGATTAGTTAAAAACCCTCATTGGACAAGAATAACCCTAGGGAGGACGAAAATGACCTAAATGTTCATGCAATGACACAAACACACCTATTGGATGCACAAGATTGTTTAAAAACCATAATTGGACAAGAAGAACCCTAGGGGGGATGAAAATGACCTAAATGTTCATCCAATGACACAAACACACCTATTGGATGCACAAGATTGGTTAAAAACCCTAATTGGAGAAGAATAACCCTAGGGAGGACGAAAATGACCTAAATGTTCATCCAATGACACAAACACACCTATTGGATGCACATGATTGGTTAAAAACCCTAATTGGAGAAGAATAACCCTTGGGAGGACGAAAATGACCTAAATGTTCATCCAATGACACAAACACACCTATTGGATGCACAAGATTGGTTAAAAACCCTAATTGGAGAAGAATAACCCTAGGGAGGACGAAAATGACCTAAATGTTCATCCAATGACACAAACACACCTATTGGATGCAAAAGATTGGTTAAAAACCCTAATTGGAGAAGAAAAACTCTAGGGAGGACGAAAATGACATAAATGTTCATCCAATGACACAAACACACCTATTGGATGCACAAGATTGGTTAAAAACCATAATTGGAGAAGAATAACCCTAGGGAGGACGAAAATGACCTAAATGTTCATACAATGACACAAACACACCTATTGGATGCACAAGATTCGTTAAAAACCCTAATTGGACAAGATTAAGTTTATGGAGGACGAAAATGACCTAAATGTTCATCCAATGACACAAACACACCTATTGGATGCACAAGATTGGTTAAAAACCCTAATTGGAGAAGAATAACCCTAGGGAGGACGAAAATGACCTAAATGTTCATCCAATGACACAAACACACCTATTGGATGCACAAGATTGGTTAAAAACCCTAATTGTAGAAGAATAACCCTAGGGAGTACGAAAATGACCTAAATGTTCATCCAATGACACAAACACACCTATTGGATGCACAAGATTGGTTAAAAACCCTAATTGGAGAAGAATAACCCTAGGGAGGACGAAAATGACCTAAATGTTCATCCAATGACACAAACACACCTTTTGGAAGCACAAGATTGGTTAAAATCCCTATTTGGAGAAGAATAACCCTATGGAGGTCGAAAATGACCTAAATGTTCATCCAATGACACAAACACACCTATTGGATGCACAAGATTGGTTAAAAACCCTAATTGGAGAAGAATAACCCTAGGGAGGACGAAAATGACCTAAATGTTCATCCAATGACACAAAATCACCTATTGGATGCACAAGATTGGTTAAAAACCCTAATTGGACAAGATTAAGTGTAGGGAGGACGAAAATGACCTAAATGTTCATCCAATGACACAAACACACCTATTGGATGCACAAGATTGGTTAAAAACCATAATTGGACAAGATTAACTGTAGGGAGGACGAAAATGACCTAAATGTTCATCCAATGACACAAACACACCTATTGGATGCACAAGATTGGTTAAAAACCCTAATAGGAGAAGAATAACCCTAGGGAGGACAAAAATGACCTAAATGTTCATCCAATGACACAAACACACCTATTGGATGCACAAGATTGGTTAAAAACCCTAATTGGAGAAGAATAACCCTAGGGAGGACGAAAATGACCTAAATGTTCATCCAATGACACAAACACACCTATTGGATGCACAAGATTGGTTAAAAACCCTAATTGGAGAAGAATAACCCTAGGGAGGACGAAAATGACCTAAATGTTCATCCAATGACACAAACACACCTATTGGATGCACAAGATTGGTTAAAAACCCTAATTGGAGAAGATTAAGTTTAGGGAGGAGGAAAATGAGCTAAATGTTCATCCAATGACACAAACACACCTATTGGATGCACAAGATTGGTTAAAAACCCTAATTGGAGAAGAATAACCCTAGGGAGGACGAAAATGACCTAAATGTTCATCCAATGACACAAACACACCTATTGGATGCACAAGATTGGTTAAAAACCCTAATTGGAGAAGAATAACCCTAGGGAGGACGAAAATGACCTAAATGTTCATCCAATGACACAAACACACCTATTGGATGCACAACATTGGTTAAAAACCATAATTGGAGAAGAATAACCCTGGGGATGACGAAAATGACCTAAATGTTCATCCAATGACACAAACACACCTATTGGATGCACAAGATTGGTTAAAAATTCTAATTGGACAAGATGAAGTGTAGGGTGGACGAAAATGACCTAAATGTTCATCCAATGACACAAACACACCTATTGGATGCACAAGATTGGTTAAAAACCCTAATTGGACAAGATGAAGTGTAGGGAGGACGAAAATGACCTAAATGTTCATCCAATGACACAAACACACCTATTGGATGCACAAGATTGGTTAAAAACCCTAATTGGACAAGATGAAGTGTAGAGTGGACGAAAATGACCTAAATGTTCATCCAATGACACAAACACACCTATTGGATGCACAAGATTGGTTAAAAACCCTAATTGGAGAAGAATAACCCTAGGGAGGACGAAAATGACCTAAATGTTCATCCAATGACACAAACACACCTATTGGATGCACAAGATTGGTTAAAAACCCTAATTGGACAAGATAAAGTTTAGGGAGGACGAAAATGACGTAAATGTTCATCCAATGACACAAACACACCTATTGGATGCACAAGATTGGTTAAAAACCCTAATTGGACAAGAATAAGTTTAGGGAGGACGAAAATGACCTAAATGTTCATCCAATAACACAAACACACCTATTGGATGCACAAGATTGGTTAAAAACCCTAATTGGACAAGAATAAGCCTAGGGAGGACGAAAATGACCTAAATGTTCATCCAATGACACAAACACACCTATTGGATGCACAAGATTGGTTAAAAACCTTAATTGGACAAGAATAAGCCTAGAGAGGACGAAAATGACCTAAATGTTAATACGATGACACAAATGAACTTATTGGATGCACAAGATGGGTTAAAAACCCTAATTGGCCAAAAATTAGCATAGGGAGGACGAAAATGACCTAATTGTTCATCCAATAACACTAATGAACTTATTGGATGCACAAGATTGGTTAAAAACCCTAATTGAATAAGAATAAGCCTAGGGAGGACGAAAATGACCTAATTGTTCATCCAATGACACAGACACACCTATTGGAAGCACAAGATTGGTTAGAAACCCTAATTGGACAAGAATAAGCCTAGGGAGGACAAAAATGACCTAAATGTTCATCCAATGACACAAACACACCTATTGGATGCACAAGATTGGTTAAAAACCTTAATTGGACAAGAATAAGCCTAGAGAGGACAAAAATGACCTAAATTTTAATACAATGACACAAATAAACTTATTGGATGCACAAGATTGGTTAAAAACCCTAATTGGCCAAGAATAAGCATAAGGAGGACGAAAATGACCTAATTGTTCATCCAATTACACAAATGAACGTATTGGATGCACAAGATTGGTTAAAAACCCTAATTGAAAAACAACAAGCCTAGGGAGGACGAAAATGACCTAATTGTTCATCCAATGACACAAACACACCTGTTGGATGCACAAGATTGGTTAAAAACCCTAATTGGACAAGATAAAGCCTAGAGAGGACGAAAATGACCTAAATATTTATACAATGACACAAATGAACTTATTGTACGCACAACATTGGTTAAAAACCCTAATTGGCCAAGAATAAGCCTAGGGAGGACGAAAATGACCCAATTGTTCATCCAATGACACAAATGAACTTATTGGATGCACAAGATTGGTTAAAAACCATAATTGGACAAGAATAAGCCTAGGGAGGACGAAAATGACCTAATTGTTCATCCAATGACACAAACACACCTATCGGATGCACAATATTTGTTTAAAACCCTAAATGGACAAGAATAAGCCTAGGGAGGAAGAAAATGACCTAAATGTTCATCCAATGACACAAACACACATTTTGGATGCACAAAATTGGTTCAAAACCCTAATTGGACAAGAATAAGCCTAGAGAGGACGAAAATGACCTAAATGTTAATACGATGACACAAATGAACTTATTGGATGCACAAGATGGGTTAAAAACCCTAATTGGCCAAAAATTAGCATAGGGAGGACGAAAATGACCTAATTGTTCATCCAATAACACTAATGAACTTATTGGATGCACAAGATTGGTTAAAAACCCTAATTGAATAAGAATAAGCCTAGGGAGGACGAAAATGACCTAATTGTTCATCCAATGACACAGACACACCTATTGGAAGCACAAGATTGGTTAAAAACCCTAATTGGACAAGAATAAGCCTAGGGAGGACAAAAATGACCTAAATGTTCATCCAATGACACAAACACACCTATTGGATGCACAAGATTGGTTAAAAACCTTAATTGGACAAGAATAAGCCTAGAGAGGACAAAAATGACCTAAATTTTAATACAATGACACAAATAAACTTATTGGATGCACAAGATTGGTTAAAAACCCTAATTGGCCAAGAATAAGCATAGGGAGGACGAAAATGACCTAGTTGTTCATCCAATTACACAAATGAACGTATTGGATGCACAAGATTGGTTAAAAACCCTAATTGAAAAACAACAAGCCTAGGGAGGACGAAAATGACCTAATTATTCATCCAATGACACAAACACACCTGTTGGATGCACAAGATTGGTTAAAAACCCTAATTGGACAAGATAAAGCCTGGAGAGGACGAAAATGACCTAAATATTTATACAATGACACAAATGAACTTATTGTACGCACAACATTGGTTAAAAACCCTAATTGGCCAAGAATAAGCCTAGGGAGGACGAAAATGACCCAATTGTTCATCCAATGACACAAATGAACTTATTGGATGCACAAGATTGGTTAAAAACCATAATTGGACAAGAATAAGCCTAGGGAGGACGAAAATGACCTAATTGTTCATCCAATGACACAAACACACCTATCGGATGCACAATATTGGTTTAAAACCCTAAATGGACAAGAATAAGCCTAGGAAGGAAGAAAATGACCTAAATGTTCATCCAATGACACAAACACACATTTTGGATGCACAAAATTGGTTCAAAACCCTAATTGGACAAGAATAAGCCTAGAGAGGACGAAAATGACCTAAATGTTAATCCAATGACACAAATGAATTTATTGGATGCACTAGATTGGTTAAAAACCCTAATTGAATAAGAATAAGCCTAGGGAGGACGAAAATGACCTAATTGTTCATCTAATGACACAAACACACCTATTGGATGCACAAGATTGGTTAAAAACCCTAATTGGACAAGAATAAGCTTAGGAAGAACGAAAATGACCTAAATGTTCATCCAATGACACAAACAGACTTATTGGATGCACGAAATTGGTTAAAAACCCTAATTGGACAAGATTAAGCCTAGAGAGGACGAAAATGTCCTAAATGTTAATCAAATGACACAAATGAATTTATTGGATGCACAAGATTGGTTAAAAACCCAATTGGACAAGAATAAGCCTAGGGAGGACGAAAATGACCAAAATATTCCTCAATAACACAAACACACCTTTTCGATGCACAAGATTGGTTAAAAACCCTAATTGGACAAGACTAAGCCAAGGGAGGACGAAAATGACCTAATTATTCATCCAATGACACAAACACACCTATTGGATGCACAAGATTGGTTTAAAACCCTAATTGAACAAGAATAAGCCTACGGAGGACGAAAATGACCTAAATGTTCATCCAATGACACAAACACACCTATTGGATGCACAAGATTGGTTAAAAACCTTAATTGGACAAGAATAAGCCTAGAGAGGACGAAAATGACCTAAATGTTAATACGATGACACAAATGAACTTATTGGATGCACAAGATGGGTTAAAAACCCTAATTGGCCAAAAATTAGCATAGGGAGGACGAAAATGACCTAATTGTTCATCCAATAACACTAATGAACTTATTGGATGCACAAGATTGGTTAAAAACCCTAATTGAATAAGAATAAGCCTAGGGAGGACGAAAATGACCTAATTGTTCATCCAATGACAGAGACACACCTATTGGAAGCACAAGATTGGTTAAAAACCCTAATTGGACAAGAATAAGCCTAGGGAGGACAAAAATGACCTAAATGTTCATCCAATGACACAAACACACCTATTGGATGCACAAGATTGGTTAAAAACCTTAATTGGACAAGAATAAGCCTAGAGAGGACAAAAATGACCTAAATTTTAATACAATGACACAAATAAACTTATTGGATGCACAAGATTGGTTAAAAACCCTAATTGGCCAAGAATAAGCATAGGGAGGACGAAAATGACCTAATTGTTCATCCAATTACACAAATGAACGTATTGGATGCACAAGATTGGTTAAAAACCCTAATTGAAAAACAACAAGCCTAGGGAGGACGAAAATGACCTAATTGTTCATCCAATGACACAAACACACCTGTTGGATGCACAAGATTGGTTAAAAACCCTAATTGGACAAGATAAAGCCTAGAGAGGACAAAAATGACCTAAATATTTATACAATGACACAAATGAACTTATTGTACGCACAACATTGGTTAAAAACCCTAATTGGCCAAGAATAAGCCTAGGGAGGACGAAAATGACCCAATTGTTCATCCAATGACACAAATGAACTTATTGGATGCACAAGATTGGTTAAAAACCATAATTGGACAAGAATAAGCCTAGGGAGGACGAAAATGACCTAATTGTTCATCCAATGACACAAACACACCTATCGGATGCACAATATTTGTTTAAAACCCTAAATGGACAAGAATAAGCCTAGGGAGGAAGAAAATGACCTAAATGTTCATCCAATGACACAAACACACATTTTGGATGCACAAAATTGGTTCAAAACCCTAATTGGACAAGAATAAGCCTAGAGAGGACGAAAATGACCTAAATGTTAATCCAATGACACAAATGAATTTATTGGATGCACTAGATTGGTTAAAAACCCTAATTGAATAAGAATAAGCCTAGGGAGGACGAAAATGACCTAATTGTTCATCTAATGACACAAACACACCTATTGGATGCACAAGATTGGTTAAAAACCCTAATTGGACAAGAATGAGCTTAGGGAGAACGAAAATGACCTAAATGTTCATCCAATGACACAAACACACTTATTGGATGCACGAAATTGGTTAAAAACCCTAATTGGACAAGATTAAGCCTAGAGAGGACGAAAATGTCCTAAATGTTAATCCAATGACACAAATGAATTTATTGGATGCACAAGATTGGTTAAAAACCCTAATTGAATAAGAATAAGCCTAGGGAGGACGAAAATGAGCTAATTGTTCATCCAATGACACAAACACACCTATTGGATGCACAAGATTGGTTAAAAACCCTAATTGGACAAGAATAAGCTTATGGAGAACGAAAATGACCTAAATGTTCATCCAACGACACAAACACACTTATTGGATGCACAAAATTGGTTAAAAACCCTAATTGGACAAGATTAAGCCTAGAGAGGACGAAAATGTCCTAAATGTTAATCAAATGACACAAATGAATTTATTGGATGCACAAGATTGGTTAAAAACCCAATTGGACAAGAATAAGCCTAGGGAGGACGAAAATGACCAAAATATTCCTCAATGACACAAACACACCTTTTCGATGCACAAGATTGGTTAAAAACCCTAATTGGACAAGACTAAGCCAAGGGAGGACGAAAATGACCTAATTATTCATCCAATGACACAAACACACCTATTGGATGCACAAGATTGGTTTAAAACCCTAATTGAACAAGAATAAGCCTACGGAGGACGAAAATGACCTAAATGTTCATCCAATGACACAAACACACCTATTGGATGCACAAGATTGTTTAAAATCCCTAATTGGACAACAATAAGCCTAGGGAGGTCGAAAATGACCTAAATGTTTAAACATTGACACAAATGAACTTATTGTATGCACAACATTGGTTAAAAACCGTAATTGGCTAAGAATAAGCCTAGGGAGGACGAAAATTACCTAATTGTTCATCCAATGACACAAATGAACTTATTGGATGTTCATCCAATGACACAAACACACCTATTGGATGCACAAGATTGGTTAAAAACCCTAATTGGACAAGAATAATCAAAGGGAGGAGGAAAATGATCTAAATGTTCATCCAATGACACAAACACACCTATTGGATGCACAAAATTGGTTAAAAACCATAATTGGACAAGAATAAGCCTAGAGAGGACGAAAATGACCTAGTTGTTGATCCAATGACACAAATGAACTTATTGGATGCACAAGATTGGTTAAAAACCCTAATTGCATAAGAATAAGCTTAGGGAGGACGAAAATGACCTAATTGTTCATCCAATGACACAAACACACCTATTGGATGCACAAGATTGGTTAAAAACCCTAATTGGACAAGATAAAGCCTAGAGAGGACGAAAATGACCTAAATATTTATACAATGACACAAATGAACTTATTGTACGCACAACATTGGTTAAAAACCCTAATTGGCCAAGAATAAGCCTAGGGAGGACGAAAATGACCTAATTGTTCATCCAATGACACAAATGAACTTATTGGATGCACAAGATTGGTTAAAAACCATAATTGGACAAAAATAAGCCTAGGGAGGAGGAAAATGATCTAAATGTTCATCCAATGACACAAACACACTTATTGGATGCACGAAATTGGTTAAAAACCCTAATTGGACAAGATTAAACCTAGAGAGGACGAAAATGTCCTAAATGTTAATCCAATGACACAAATGAATTTATTGGATGCACAAGATTGGTTAAAAACCCTAATTGAATAAGAATAAGCCTAGGGAGGACGAAAATGAGCTAATTGTTCATCCAATGACACAAACACACCTATTGGATGCACAAGATTGGTTAAAAACCCTAATTGGACAAGAATAAGCTTATGGAGAACGAAAATGACCTAAATGTTCATCCAACGACACAAACACACTTATTGGATGCACAAAATTGGTTAAAAACCCTAATTGGACAAGATTAAGCCTAGAGAGGACGAAAATGTCCTAAATGTTAATCAAATGACACAAATGAATTTATTGGATGCACAAGATTGGTTAAAAACCCAATTGGACAAGAATAAGCCTAGGGAGGACGAAAATGACCTAATTATTCATCCAATGACACAAACACACCTATTGGATGCACAAGATTGGTTTAAAACCCTAATTGAACAAGAATAAGCCTACGGAGGACGAAAATGACCTAAATGTTCATCCAATGACACAAACACACCTATTGGATGCACAAGATTGTTTAAAATCCCTAATTGGACAACAATAAGCCTAGGGAGGTCGAAAATGACCTAAATGTTTAAACATTGACACAAATGAACTTATTGTATGCACAACATTGGTTAAAAACCGTAATTGGCTAAGAATAAGCCTAGGGAGGACGAAAATTACCTAATTGTTCATCCAATGACACAAATGAACTTATTGGATGTTCATCCAATGACACAAACACACCTATTGGATGCACAAGATTGGTTAAAAACCCTAATTGGACAAGAATAATCAAAGGGAGGAGGAAAATGATCTAAATGTTCATCCAATGACACAAACACACCTATTGGATGCACAAAATTGGTTAAAAACCATAATTGGACAAGAATAAGCCTAGAGAGGACGAAAATGACCTAAATGTTAATCCAATGACACAAATGAATTTATTGGATCCTCAAGATTGGTTACAAACCCTAATTGGACAACAATAAGCCTAGGGAGGACGAAAATGACCTAAATGTTCATCCAACGACACAAACACACCTTTTGGATGCACAAGATTGGTTAAAAACCCTAATTGGACAAGAATAAGCCAAGGGAGGACGAATCTGACCTAATTATTCATCCAATGACACAAACACACCTATTGGATGCACAAGATTGGTTTAAAACCCTAATTGGACAAGAATAAACCTAGGGAGGACGAAAATTACCAAAATGTTCATCCAATGACACAAACACACCTATTGGATGCACAAGATTGGTTAAAAACCCTAATTGGACAAGAATAAGCCTAGAGTGGACGAAAATGACCTAAATGTTAATACAATGACACAAAGGAACTTATTGAATGCACAAGATTGGTTAGAAACCCTAATTGGCCAAGAATAAGCATAGGGAGGACGAAAATGACCTAGTTGTTGATCCAATGACACAAATGAACTTATTGGATGCACAAGATTGGCTAAAAACCCTAATTGCATAAGAATAAGCTTAGGGAGGAAAAAAATGACCTAATCGTTCATCCAATGATGAAAACACACCTATTGGATGCACAAGATTGGTTAAAAACCCTAATTGGACAAAAATAAGCCTTGGGAGGACGAAAATGACCTAATTGTTCATCCAATGACACAAACACACCTATTGGATGCACAAGATTGGTTTAAAACCTTAAATAGACAAGAATAAGCCTTGGGAGGACAAAAATGTCCTAAATATTCCTCAATGACACAAACACACCTTTTGGATGCACAAGATTGGTTAAAAACCCTAATTGGACAAGAATAAGCCAAGGGAGGACGAAAATGACCTAATTATTCATCCAATGACACAAACACACCTATTGGATGCACAAGATTGGTTTAAAACCCTAATTGAACAAGAATAAGCCTACGGAGGACGAAAATGACCTAAATGTTCATCCAATGACACAAACACACCTATTGGATGCACAAGGTTGTTTAAAATCCATAATTGGACAACAATAAGCCTAGGGAGGTCGAAAATGACCTAAATGTTTATACAATGACACAAATGAACTTATTGTATGCACAACATTGGTTAAAAACCCTAATTGGCCAAGAATAAGCCTAGGGAGGACGAAAATTACCTAATTGTTCATCCAATGACACAAATGAACTTATTGGATGTTCATCCAATGACACAAACACACCTATTGGATGCACAAGATTGGTTAAAAACCCTAATTGGACAAGAATAAGCAAAGGGAGGAGGAAAATGATCTAAATGTTCATCCAATGACACAAACACACCTATTGGATGCACAAAATTGGTTAAAAACCATAATTGGACAAGAATAAGCCTAGAGAGGACGAAAATGACCTAAATGTTAATCCAATGACACAAATGAATTTATTGGATCCACAAGATTGGTTACAAACCCTAATTGGACAACAATAAGCCTAGGGAGGACGAAAATGACCTAAATGTTCATCCAACGACACAAACACACCTTTTGGATGCACAAGATTGGTTAAAAACCCTAATTGGACAAGAATAAGCCAAGGGAGGACGAATCTGACCTAATTATTCATCCAATGACACAAACACACCTATTGGATGCACAAGATTGGTTAAAAACCCTAATTGGACAAGAATAAACCTAGGGAGGACGAAAATTACCAAAATGTTCATCCAATGACACAAACACACCTATTGGATGCACAAGATTGGTTAAAAACCCTAATTGGACAAGAATAAGCCTAGAGTGGACGAAAATGACCTAAATGTTAATACAATGACACAAAGGAACTTATTGAATGCACAAGATTGGTTAGAAACCCTAATTGGCCAAGAATAAGCATAGGGAGACGAAAATGACCTAGTTGTTGATCCAATGACACAAATGAACTTATTGGATGCACAAGATTGGTTAAAAACCCTAATTGCATAAGAATAAGCTTAGGGAGGACGAAAATGACCTAATCATTTCTCCAATGATAAAAACACACCTATTGGATGCACAAGATTGGTTAAAAACCCTAATTGGACAAAAATAAGCCTTGGGAGGACGAAAATGAACTAATTGTTCATCCAATGACACAAACACACCTATTGGATGCACAAGATTGGTTTAAAACCTTAAATGGACAAGAATAAGCCTTGGGAGGACAAAAATGTCCTAAATATTCCTCAATGACACAAACACACCTTTTGGATGCACAAGATTGGTTAAAAACCCTAATTGGACAAGAATAAGCCAAGGGAGGACGAAAATGACCTAATTATTCATCCAATGACACAAACACACCTATTGGATGCACAAGATTGGTTTAAAACCCTAATTGAACAAGAATAAGAATACGGAGGACGAAAATGACCTAAATGTTCATCCAATGACACAAACACACCTATTGGATGCACAAGGTTGTTTAAAATCCCTAATTGAACAACAATAAACCAAGGGAGGTAGAAAATGACCTAAATGTTTAAACATTGACAAAAATGAACTTATTGTATGCACAACATTGGTTAAAAACCCTAATTGGCTAAGAATAAGCCTAGGGAGGACGAAAATTACCTAATTGTTCATCCAATGACACAAATGAACTTATTGGATGTTCATCCAATGACACAAACACACCTTTTGGATGCACAAGATTGGTTAAAAACCCTAATTGGACAAGAATAAGCCAAGGGAGGACGAAAATGACCTAATTATTCATCCAATGACACAAACACACCTATTGGATGCACAAGATTGGTTTAAAACCCTAATTGGACAAGAATAAACCTAGGGAGGACGAAAATTACCAAAATGTTCATCCAATGACACAAACACACCTATTGGATGCACAAGATTGGTTAAAAACCCTAATTGGACAAGAATAAGCCTAGAGTGGACGAAAATGACCTAAATGTTAATACAATGACACAAAGGAACTTATTGAATGCACAAGATTGGTTAGAAACCCTAATTGGCCAAGAATAAGCATAGGGAGACGAAAATGACCTAGTTGTTGATCCAATGACACAAATGAACTTATTGGATGCACAAGATTGGTTAAAAACCCTAATTGCATAAGAATAAGCTTAGGGAGGACGAAAATGACCTAATTGTTCATCCAATGACACAAACACACCTGTTGGATGCACAAGATTGGTTAAAAACCCTAATTGGACAAGATAAAGCCTAGAGAGGACGAAAATGACCTAAATATTTATACAATGACACAAATGAACTTATTGTACGCACAACATTGGTTAAAAACCCTAATTGGCCAAGAATAAGCCTAGGGAGGACGAAAATGACCTAATTGTTCATCCAATGACACAAATGAACTTATTGGATGCACAAGATTGGTTAAAAACCATAATTGGACAAGAATAAGCCTAGGGAGGACGAAAATGACCTAATTGTTCATGCAATAACACAAACACACCTATCGGATGCACAATATTGGTTTAAAACCCTAAATGCACAAGAATAAGCCTAGGGAGGACGAAAATGACCTAAATGTTCATCCAATGACACAAACACACCTTTTGGATGCACAAAATTGGTTCAAAACCCTAATTGGACAAGAATAAGCCTAGAGAAGACGAAAATGACCTAAATGTTAATCCAATGACACAAATGAATTTATTGGATGCACCAGATTGGTTAAAAACCCTAATTGAATAAGAATCAGCCTAGGGAGGACGAAAATGACCTTATTGTTCATCCAATGACACAAACACGCCTATTGGATGCACAAGATTGGTTAAAAACCCTAATTCGACAAGAATAAGCTTAGGGAGAACGAAAATGACCTAAATGTTCATCCAATGACACAAACACACTTATTGGATGCACGAAATTGGTTAAAAACCCTAATTGGACAAGATTAAGCCTAGAGAGGACGAAAATGTCCTAAATGTTAATCCAATGACACAAATGAATTTATTGGATGCACAAGATTGGTTAAAAACCCTAATTGAATACGAATAAGCCTAGGGAGGACGAAAATGACCTAATTGTTCATCCAATGACACAAACACACCTATTGGATGCACAAGATTGGTTAAAAACCCTAATTGGACAAGAATAAGCTTAGGGAGAACGAAAATGACCTAAATGTTCATCCAATGACACAAACACACTTATTGGATGCACAAAATTGGTTAAAAACCCTAATTGGACAAGATTAATCCTAGAGAGGACGAAAATGTCCTAAATGTTAATCAAATGACACAAATGAATTTATTGGATGCACAAGATTGGTTAAAAACCCTAATTGGACAAGAATAAGCCTAGGGAGGACGAAAATGACCAAAATATTCCTCAATGACACAAACACACCTTTTCGATGCACAAGATTGGTTAAAAACCCTAATTGGACAAGATTAAGCCAAGGGAGGACGAAAATGACCTAATTATTCATCCAATTACACAAACACACCTATTGGATGCACAAGATTGGTTAAAAACCTTAATTGGACAAGAATAAGCCTAGAGAGGACGAAAATGACCTAAATGTTAATACAATGACACAAATGAACTTATTGGATGCACAAGATTGGTTAAAAACCCTAATTGGCCAAGAATAAGCATAGGGAGGACGAAAATGACCTAATTGTTCATCCAATAACACTAATGAACTTATTGGATGCACAAGATTGGTTAAAAACCCTAATTGAATAAGAATAAGCCTAGGGAGGACGAAAATGACCTAATTGTTCATCCAATGACACAGACACACCTATTGGAAGCACAAGATTGGTTAAAAACCCTAATTGGACAAGAATAAGACTAGGGAGGACAAAAATGACCTAAATGTTCATCCAATGCACACACACACCTATTGGATGCACAACATTGGTTAAAAACCTTAATTGGACAAGAATAAGCCTAGAGAGGACGAAAATGACCTAAATGTTAATACAATGACACAAATAAACTAATTGGATGCACAAGATTGGTTAAAAACCCTAATTGGCCAAGAATAAGCATAGGGAGGACGAAAATGACCTAACTGTTCATCCAATTACACAAATGAACGTATTGGATGCACAAGATTGGTTAAAAACCCTAATTGAAAAACAACAAGCCTAGGGAGGACGAAAATGACCTAATTGTTCATCCAATGACATAAACACACCTGTTGGATGCACAAGATTGGTTAAAAACCCTAATTGGACAAGATAAAGCCTAGAGAGGACGAAAATGACCTAAATATTTATACAATGACACAAATGAACTTATTGTACGCACAACATTGGTTAAAAACCCTAATTGGCCAAGAATAAGCCTAGGGAGGACGAAAATGACCTAATTGTTCATCCAATGACACAAATGAACTTATTGGATGCACAAGATTGGTTAAAAACCATAATTGGACAAGAATAAGCCTAGGGAGGACGAAAATGACCTAATTGTTCATCCAATGACACAGACACACCTATCGGATGCGCAATATTGGTTTAAAACCCTAAATGGACAAGAATAAGCCTAGGGAGGACGAGAATGACCTAAATGTTCATCCAATGAAACAAACACACCTTTTGGATGCACAAAATTGGTTCAAAACCCTAATTGGACAAGAATAAGCCTAGAGAGGACGAAAATGACCTAAATGTTAATCCAATGACAAATGAATTTATTGGAAGCACCAGATTGGTTAAAAACCCTAATTGAATAAGAATAAGCCTAGGGAGGACGAAAATGACCTAATTGTTCATCTAATGACACAAACACACCTATTGGATGCACAAGATTGGTTAAAAACCCTAATTGGACAAGAATAAGCTTAGGGAGAACGAAAATGACCTAAATGTTCATCCAATGACACAAACACACTTATTGGATGCACGAAATTGGTTAAAAACCCTAATTGGACAAGATTAAGCCTAGAGAGGACGAAAATGTCCTAAATGTTAATCAAATGACACAAATGAATTTATTGGATGCACAAGATTGGTTAAAAACCCTAATTGAATAAGAATAAGCCTAGGGAGGACGAAAATGAGCTAATTGTTCATCCAATGACACAAACACACCTATTGGATGCACAAGATTGGTTAAAAACCCTAATTGGACAAGAATAAGCCTAGGGAGGACGAAAATGACCTAATTGTTCATCCAATGACACAAACACACCTATCGGATGCACAATATTGGTTTAAAACCCTAAATGGACAAGAATAAGCCTAGGAAGGAAGAAAATGACCTAAATGTTCATCCAATGACACAAACACACATTTTGGATGCACAAAATTGGTTCAAAACCCTAATTGGACAAGAATAAGCCTAGAGAGGACGAAAATGACCTAAATGTTAATCCAATGACACAAATGAATTTATTGGATGCACTAGATTGGTTAAAAACCCTAATTGAATAAGAATAAGCCTAGGGAGGACGAAAATGACCTAATTGTTCATCTAATGACACAAACACACCTATTGGATGCACAAGATTGGTTAAAAACCCTAATTGGACAAGAATAAGCTTAGGAAGAACGAAAATGACCTAAATGTTCATCCAATGACACAAACAGACTTATTGGATGCACGAAATTGGTTAAAAACCCTAATTGGACAAGATTAAGCCTAGAGAGGACGAAAATGTCCTAAATGTTAATCAAATGACACAAATGAATTTATTGGATGCACAAGATTGGTTAAAAACCCAATTGGACAAGAATAAGCCTAGGGAGGACGAAAATGACCAAAATATTCCTCAATAACACAAACACACCTTTTCGATGCACAAGATTGGTTAAAAACCCTAATTGGACAAGACTAAGCCAAGGGAGGACGAAAATGACCTAATTATTCATCCAATGACACAAACACACCTATTGGATGCACAAGATTGGTTTAAAACCCTAATTGAACAAGAATAAGCCTACGGAGGACGAAAATGACCTAAATGTTCATCCAATGACACAAACAAACCTATTGGATGCACAAGATTGTTTAAAATCCCTAATTGGACAACAATAAGCCTAGGGAGGTCGAAAATGACCTAAATGTTTAAACATTGACACAAATGAACTTATTGTATGCACAACATTGGTTAAAAACCCTAATTGGCTAAGAATAAGCCTAGGGAGGACGAAAATTACCTAATTGTTCATCCAATGACACAAATGAACTTATTGGATGTTCATCCAATGACACAAACACACCTATTGGATGCACAAGATTGGTTAAAAACCCTAATTGGACAAGAATAATCAAAGGGAGGAGGAAAATGATCTAAATGTTCATCCAATGACACAAACACACCTATTGGATGCACAAAATTGGTTAAAAACCATAATTGGACAAGAATAAGCCTAGAGAGGACGAAAATGACCTAAATGTTAATCCAATGACACAAATGAATTTATTGGATGCACAAGATTGGTTACAAACCCTAATTGGACAACAATAAGCCTAGGGAGGACGAAAATGACCTAAATGTTCATCCATTGACACAAACACACCTTTTGGATGCACAAGATTGGTTAAAAACCCTAATTGGACAAGAATAAGCCAAGGGAGGACGAAAATGACCTAATTATTCATCCAATGACACAAACACACCTATTGGATGCACAAGATTGGTTTAAAACCCTAATTGGACAAGAATAAACCTAGGGAGGACGAAAATGACCTAAATGTTAATACGATGACACAAAGGAACTTATTGGATGCGCAAGATTGGTTAGAAACCCTAATTGGCCAAGAATAAGCATAGGGAGGACGAAAATGACCTAGTTGTTGATCCAATGACACAAATGAACTTATTGGATGCACAAGATTGGTTAAAAACCCTATTTGAATAAGAATAAGCCTAGGGAGGACGAAAATGACCTAATTGTTCATCCAATGACACAAACACTCCTATTGGATGCACAAGATTGATTAAAAACCCTAATTGGACAAGAATAAGCCTAAGGAGTACGAAAATGACCTAAATGTTCCTCCAATGACACAAACACACTTATTGGATGCACAAAATTGGTTAAAAACCCTAATTGGACAAGAATACGCTTAGGGAGAACGAAAATGACCTAAATGTTCCTCCAATGACACAAACACACTTATTGGATGCACAAAATTGGTTAAAAACCCTAATTGGACAAGATTAAGCCTAGAGAGGACGAAAATGTCCTAAATGTTAATCAAATGACACAAATGAATTTATTGGATGCACAAGATTGGTTAAAAACCCTAATTGGACAAGAATAAGCCTAGGGAGGACGAAAATGACCAAAATATTCCTCAATGACACAAACACAGCTTTTCGATCCACAAGATTGGTTAAAAACCCTAATTGGACAAGACTAAGCCAAGGGAGGACGAAAATGACCTAATTATTCATCCAATGACACAAACACACCTATTGGATGCACAAGATTGGTTAAAAACCTTAATTGGACAAGAATAAGCCTAGAGAGGACGAAAATGACCTAAATGTTAATACGATGACACAAATGAACTTATTGGATGCACAAGATTGGTTAAAAACCCTAATTGGCCAAGAATTAGCATAGGGAGGACGAAAATGACCTAATTGTTCATCCAATAACACTAATGAACTTATTGGATGCACAAGATTGGTTAAAAACCCTAATTGAATAAGAATAAGCCTAGGGAGGACGAAAATGACCTAATTGTTCATCCAATGACACAGACACACCTATTGGAAGCACAAGATTGGTTAAAAACCCTAATTGGACAAGAATAAGCCTAGGGAGGACAAAAATGACCTAAATGTTCATCCAATGACACAAACACACCTATTGGATGCACAAGATTGGTTAAAAACCTTAATTGGACAAGAATAAGACTAGAGAGGACAAAAATGACCTAAATTTTAATACAATGACACAAATAAACTTATTGGATGCACAAGATTGGTTAAAAACCCTAATTGGCCAAGAATAAGCATAGGGAGGACGAAAATGACCTAATTGTTCATCCAATTACACAAATGAACGTATTGGATGCACAAGATTGGTTAAAAACCCTAATTGAAAAACAACAAGCCTAGGGAGGACGAAAATGACCTAATTGTTCATCCAATGACACAAACACACCTGTTGGATGCACAAGATTGGTTAAAAACCCTAATTGGACAAGATAAAGCCTAGAGAGGACGAAAATGACCTAAATATTTATACAATGACACAAATGAACTTATTGTACGCACAACATTGGTTAAAAACCCTAATTGGCCAAGAATAAGCCTAGGGAGGACGAAAATGACCTAATTGTTCATCCAATGACACAAATGAACTTATTGGATGCACAAGATTGGTTAAAAACCATAATTGGACAAGAATAAGCCTAGGGAGGACGAAAATGACCTAATTGTTCATCCAATGACACAAAAACACCTATCGGATGCGCAATATTGGTTTAAAACCCTAAATGGACAAGAATAAGCCTAGGGAGGACGAGAATGACCTAAATGTTCATCCAATGAAACAAACACACCTTTTGGATGCACAAAATTGGTTCAAAACCCTAATTGGACAAGAATAAGCCTAGAGAGGACGAAAATGACCTAAATGTTAATCCAATGACAAATGAATTTATTGGATGCACCAGATTGGTTAAAAACCCTAATTGAATAAGAATAAGCCTAGGGAGGACGAAAATGACCTAATTGTTCATCTAATGACACAAACACACCTATTGGATGCACAAGATTGGTTAAAAACCCTAATTGGACAAGAATAAGCTTAGGGAGAAAGAAAATGACCTAAATGTTCATCCAATGACACAAACACACTTATTGGATGCACGAAATTGGTTAAAAACCCTAATTGGACAAGATTAAGCCTAGAGAGGACGAAAATGTCCTAAATGTTAATCCAATGACACAAATGAATTTATTGGATGCACAAGATTGGTTAAAAACCCTAATTGAATAAGAATAAGCCTAGGGAGGACGAAAATGAGCTAATTGTTCATCCAATGACACAAACACACCTATTGGATGCACAAGATTGGTTAAAAACCCTAATTGGACAAGAATAAGCTTAGGGAGAACGAAAATGACCTAAATGTTCATCCAATGACACAAACACACTTATTGGATGCACAAAATTGGTTAAAAACCCTAATTGGACAAGATTAAGCCTAGAGAGGACGAAAATGTCCTAATTGTTCATCCAATGACACAAATGAATTTATTGGATGCACAAGATTGGTTAAAAACCATAATTGGACAAGAATAAGCCTAGGGAGGACGAAAATGACCTAATTGTTCATCTAATGACACAAACACACCTATTGGATGCACAAGATTGGTTAAAAACCCTAATTGGACAAGAATAAGCTTAGGGAGAACGAAAATGACCTAAATGTTCATCCAATGACACAAACACACTTATTGGATGCACAAAATTGGTTAAAAACCCTAATTGGACAAGGTTAATCCTAGAGAGGACGAAAATGTCCTAAATGTTAATCAAATGACACAAATGAATTTATTGGATGCACAAGATTGGTTAAAAACCCTAATTGGACAAGAATAAGCCTAGGGAGGACGAAAATGACCAAAATATTCCTCAATGACACAAACACACCTTTTCGATGCACAAGATTGGTTAAAAACCCTAATTGGACAAGACTAAGCCAAGGGAGGACGAAAATGACCTAATTATTCATCCAATGACACAAACACACCTATTGGATGCACAAGATTGGTTAAAAACCCTAATTGGACAAGAATAAGCTTAGGGAGAACGAAAATGACCTAAATGTTCATCCAATGACACAAACACACTTATTGGATGCACAAAATTGGTTAAAAACCCTAATTGGACAAGATTAAGCCTAGAGAGGACGAAAATGTCCTAAATGTTAATCAAATGACACAAATGAATTTATTGGATGCACAAGATTGGTTAAAAACCCTAATTGAATAAGAATAAGCCTAGGGAGGACGAAAATGACCTAATTGTTCATCTAATGACACAAACACACCTATTGGATGCACAAGATTGGTTAAAAACCCTAATTGGACAAGAATAAGCTTAGGGAGAACGAAAATGACCTAAATGTTCATCCAATGACACAAACAGACTTATTGGATGCACGAAATTGGTTAAAAACCCTAATTGGACAAGATTAAGCCTAGAGAGGACGAAAATGTCCTAAATGTTAATCCAATGACACAAATGAATTTATTGGATGCACAAGATTGGTTAAAAACCCTAATTGAATAAGAATAAGCCTAGGGAGGACGAAAATGAGCTAATTGTTCATCCAATGACACAAACACACCTATTGGATGCACAAGATTGGTTAAAAACCCTAATTGGACAAGAATAAGCTTATGGAGAACGAAAATGACCTAAATGTTCATCCAACGACACAAACACACTTATTGGATGCACAAAATTGGTTAAAAACCCTAATTGGACAAGATTAAGCCTAGAGAGGACGAAAATGTCCTAAATGTTAATCAAATGACACAAATGAATTTATTGGATGCACAAGATTGGTTAAAAACCCAATTGGACAAGAATAAGCCTAGGGAGGACGAAAATGACCAAAATATTCCTCAATGACACAAACACACCTTTTCGATGCACAAGATTGGTTAAAAACCCTAATTGGACAAGACTAAGCCAAGGGAGGACGAAAATGACCTAATTATTCATCCAATGACACAAACACACCTATTGGATGCACAAGATTGGTTTAAAACCCTAATTGAACAAGAATAAGCCTACGGAGGACGAAAATGACCTAAATGTTCATCCAATGACACAAACACACCTATTGGATGCACAAGATTGTTTAAAATCCCTAATTGGACAACAATAAGCCTAGGGAGGTCGAAAATGACCTAAATGTTTAAACATTGACACAAATGAACTTATTGTATGCACAACATTGGTTAAAAACCGTAATTGGCTAAGAATAAGCCTAGGGAGGACGAAAATTACCTAATTGTTCATCCAATGACACAAATGAACTTATTGGATGTTCATCCAATGACACAAACACACCTATTGGATGCACAAGATTGGTTAAAAACCCTAATTGGACAAGAATAATCAAAGGGAGGAGGAAAATGATCTAAATGTTCATCCAATGACACAAACACACCTATTGGATGCACAAAATTGGTTAAAAACCATAATTGGACAAGAATAAGCCTAGAGAGGACGAAAATGACCTAAATGTTAATCCAATGACACAAATGAATTTATTGGATGCACAAGATTGGTTACAAACCCTAATTGGACAACAATAAGCCTAGGGAGGACGAAAATGACCTAAATGTTCATCCATTGACACAAACACACCTTTTGGATGCACAAGATTGGTTAAAAACCCTAATTTGACAAGAATAAGCCAAGGGAGGACGAAAATGACCTAATTATTCATCCAATGACACAAACACACCTTTTGGATGCACAAGAATGGTTAAAAACCCTAATTGGACAAGAATAAGCCTAGAGTGGACGAAAATGACCTAAATGTTAATACAATGACACAAAGGAACTTATTGGATGCACAAGATTTGTTAGAAACCCTAATTGGCCAAGAATAAGCATAGGGAGGACGAAAATGACCTAGTTGTTGATCCAATGACACAAATGAACTTATTGGATGCACAAGATTGGTTAAAAACCCTAATTGAATAAGAATAAGCTTAGGGAGGACGAAAATGACCTAAATGTTCATCCAATGACACAAATGAACTTATCGGATGCACTAGATTGGTTAAAAACCCTAATTGCATAAGAATAAGCCTAGGGAGGACGAAAATGACCTAATTGTTCATCCAATGACACAAACACACCAATTGGAAGCACAAGATTGGTTAAAAACCCTAATTGGACAAGAATAAGCCTAGGGAGGACAAAAATGACCTAAATGTTCATCCAATGACACAAACACACCTATTGGATGCACAAGATTGGTTAAAAACCTTAATTGGACAAGAATAAGCCTAGAGAGGACGAAAATGACCTAAATGTTAATACGATGACACAAATGAACTTATTGGATGCACAAGATGGGTTAAAAACCCTAATTGGCCAAAAATTAGCATAGGGAGGACGAAAATGACCTAATTGTTCATCCAATAACACTAATGAACATATTGGATGCACAAGATTGGTTAAAAACCCTAATTGAATAAGAATAAGCCTAGGGAGGACGAAAATGACCTAATTGTTCATCCAATGACACAGACACACCTATTGGAAGCACAAGATTGGTTAAAAACCCTAATTGGACAAGAATAAGCCTAGGGAGGACAAAAATGACCTAAATGTTCATCCAATGACACAAACACACCTATTGGATGCACAAGATTGGTTAAAAACCTTAATTGGACAAGAATAAGCCTAGAGAGGACAAAAATGACCTAAATTTTAATACAATGACACAAATAAACTTATTGGATGCACAAGATTGGTTAAAAACCCTAATTGGCCAAGAATAAGCATAGGGAGGACGAAAATGACCTAGTTGTTCATCCAATTACACAAATGAACGTATTGGATGCACAAGATTGGTTAAAAACCCTAATTGAAAAACAACAAGCCTAGGGAGGACGAAAATGACCTAATTATTCATCCAATGACACAAACACACCTGTTGGATGCACAAGATTGGTTAAAAACCCTAATTGGACAAGATAAAGCCTGGAGAGGACGAAAATGACCTAAATATTTATACAATGACACAAATGAACTTATTGTACGCACAACATTGGTTAAAAACCCTAATTGGCCAAGAATAAGCCTAGGGAGGACGAAAATGACCCAATTGTTCATCCAATGACACAAATGAACTTATTGGATGCACAAGATTGGTTAAAAACCATAATTGGACAAGAATAAGCCTAGGGAGGACGAAAATGACCTAATTGTTCATCCAATGACACAAACACACCTATCGGATGCACAATATTGGTTTAAAACCCTAAATGGACAAGAATAAGCCTAGGAAGGAAGAAAATGACCTAAATGTTCATCCAATGACACAAACACACATTTTGGATGCACAAAATTGGTTCAAAACCCTAATTGGACAAGAATAAGCCTAGAGAGGACGAAAATGACCTAAATGTTAATCCAATGACACAAATGAATTTATTGGATGCACTAGATTGGTTAAAAACCCTAATTGAATAAGAATAAGCCTAGGGAGGACGAAAATGACCTAATTGTTCATCTAATGACACAAACACACCTATTGGATGCACAAGATTGGTTAAAAACCCTAATTGGACAAGAATAAGCTTAGGAAGAACGAAAATGACCTAAATGTTCATCCAATGACACAAACAGACTTATTGGATGCACGAAATTGGTTAAAAACCCTAATTGGACAAGATTAAGCCTAGAGAGGACGAAAATGTCCTAAATGTTAATCAAATGACACAAATGAATTTATTGGATGCACAAGATTGGTTAAAAACCCAATTGGACAAGAATAAGCCTAGGGAGGACGAAAATGACCAAAATATTCCTCAATAACACAAACACACCTTTTCGATGCACAAGATTGGTTAAAAACCCTAATTGGACAAGACTAAGCCAAGGGAGGACGAAAATGACCTAATTATTCATCCAATGACACAAACACACCTATTGGATGCACAAGATTGGTTTAAAACCCTAATTGAACAAGAATAAGCCTACGGAGGACGAAAATGACCTAAATGTTCATCCAATGACACAAACACACCTATTGGATGCACAAGATTGTTTAAAATCCCTAATTGGACAACAATAAGCCTAGGGAGGTCGAAAATGACCTAAATGTTTAAACATTGACACAAATGAACTTATTGTATGCACAACATTGGTTAAAAACCCTAATTGGCTAAGAATAAGCCTAGGGAGGACGAAAATTACCTAATTGTTCATCCAATGACAAAAATGAACTTATTGGATGTTCATCCAATGACACAAACACACCTATTGGATGCACAAGATTGGTTAAAAACCCTAATTGGACAAGAATAATCAAAGGGAGGAGGAAAATGATCTAAATGTTCATCCAATGACACAAACACACCTATTGGATGCACAAAATTGGTTAAAAACCATAATTGGACAAGAATAAGCCTAGAGAGGACGAAAATGACCTAAATGTTAATCCAATGACACAAATGAATTTATTGGATCCACAAGATTGGTTACAAACCCTAATTGGACAACAATAAGCCTAGGGAGGACGAAAATGACCTAAATGTTCATCCAACGACACAAACACACCTTTTGGATGCACAAGATTGGTTAAAAACCCTAATTGGACAAGAATAAGCCAAGGGAGGACGAATCTGACCTAATTATTCATCCAATGACACAAACACACCTATGGGATGCACAAGATTGGTTTAAAACCCTAATTGGACAAGAATAAACCTAGGGAGGACGAAAATTACCAAAATGTTCATCCAATGACACAAACACACCTATTGGATGCACAAGATTGGTTAAAAACCCTAATTGGACAAGAATAAGCCTAGAGTGGACGAAAATGACCTAAATGTTAATACAATGACACAAAGGAACTTATTGGATGCACAAGATTGGTTAGAAACCCTAATTGGCCAAGAATAAGCATAGGGAGACGAAAATGACCTAGTTGTTGATCCAATGACACAAATGAACTTATTGGATGCACAAGATTGGTTAAAAACCCTAATTGCATAACAATAAGCTTAGGGAGGACGAAAATGACCTAATCATTTCTCCAATGATAAAAACACACCTATTGGATGCACAAGATTGGTTAAAAACCCTAATTGGACAAAAATAAGCCTTGGGAGGACGAAAATGAACTAATTGTTCATCCAATGACACAAACACACCTATTGGATGCACAAGATTGGTTTAAAACCTTAAATGGACAAGAATAAGCCTTGGGAGGACAAAAATGTCCTAAATATTCCTCAATGACACAAACACACCTTTTGGATGCACAAGATTGGTTAAAAACCCTAATTGGACAAGAATAAGCCAAGGGAGGACGAAAATGACCTAATTATTCATCCAATGACACAAACACACCTATTGGATGCCCAAGATTGGTTTAAAACCCTAATTGAACAAGAATAAGCCTACGGAGGACGAAAATGACCTAAATGTTCATCCAATGACACAAACACACCTATTGGATGCACAAGTTTGTTTAAAATCCCTAATTGGACAACAATAAGCCAAGGGAGGTTGAAAATGACCTAAATGTTTAAACATTGACAAAAATGAACTTATTGTATGCACAACATTGGTTAAAAACACTAATTGGCTAAGAATAAGCCTAGGGAGGACGAAAATTACCTAATTGTTCATCCAATGACACAAATGAACTTATTGGATGTTCATCCAATGACACAAACACACCTTTTGGATGCACAAGATTGGTTAAAAACCCTAATTAGACAAGAATAAGCCAAGGGAGGACGAAAATGACCTAATTATTCATCCAATGACACAAACACACCTATTGGATGCACAAGATTGGTTTAAAACCCTAATTGGACAAGAATAAACCTAGGGAGGACGAAAATTACCAAAATGTTCATCCAATGACACAAACACACCTATTGGATGCACAAGATTGGTTAAAAACCCTAATTGGACAAGAATAAGCCTAGAGTGGACGAAAATGACCTAAATGTTAATACAATGACACAAAGGAACTTATTGAATGCACAAGATTGGTTAGAAACCCTAATTGGCCAAGAATAAGCATAGGGAGACGAAAATGACCTAGTTGTTGATCCAATGACACAAATGAACTTATTGGATGCACAAGATTGGTTAAAAACCCTAATTGCATAAGAATAAGCTTAGGGAGGACGAAAATGACCTAATCATTTCTCCAATGATAAAAACACACCTATTGGATGCACAAGATTGGTTAAAAACCCTAATTGGACAAAAATAAGCCTTGGGAGGAAGAAAATGAACTAATTGTTCATCCAATGACACAAACACACCTATTGGATGCACAAGATTGGTTTAAAACCTTAAATGGACAAGAATAAGCCTTGGGAGGACAAAAATGTCCTAAATATTCCTCAATGACACAAACACACCTTTTGGATGCACAAGATTGGTTAAAAACCCTAATTGGACAAGAATAAGCCAAGGGAGGACGAAAATGACCTAATTATTCATCCAATGACACAAACACACCTATTGGATGCACAAGATTGGTTTAAAACCCTAATTGAACAAGAATAAGCCTACGGAGGACGAAAAGGACCTAAATGTTCATCCAATGACACAAACACACCTATTGGATGCACAAGGTTGTTTAAAATCTCTAATTGGACAACAATAAGCCAAGGGAGGTTGAAAATGACCTAAATGTTTAAACATTGACACAAATGAACTTATTGTATGCACAACATTGGTTAAAAACCCTAATTGGCTAAGAATAAGCCTAGGGAGGACGAAAATTACCTAATTGTTCATCCAATGACACAAATGAACTTATTGGATAATCATCCAATGACACAAACACACCTATTGGATTCACAAGATTGGTTATAAACCCTAATTGGACAAGAATAATCAAAGGGAGGAGGAAAATGATCTAAATGTTCATCCAATGACACAAACACACCTATTGGATGCACAAAATTGGTTAAAAACCATAATTGGACAAGAATAAGCCTAGAGAGGACGAAAATGACCTAAATGTTAATCCAATGACACAAATGAATTTATTGGATCCACAAGATTGGTTACAAACCCTAATTGGACAACAATAAGCCTAGGGATGACGATAATGACGTAATTGTTCATCCAATGACACAAACACACCTATTGGATGCACAAGATTGGTTTAAAACCTTAAATGGACAAGAATAAGCCTTGGGAGGACAAAAATGTCCTAAATATTCCTCAATGACACAAACACACCTTTTGGATGCACAAGATTGGTTAAAAACCCTAATTGGACAAGAATAAGCCAAGGGAGGACGAAAATGACCTAATTATTCATCCAATGACACAAACACACCTATTGGATGCACAAGATTGGTTTAAAACCCTAATTGAACAAGAATAAGCGTACGGAGGACGAAAAGGACCTAAATGTTCATCCAATGACACAAACACACCTATTGGATGCACAAGGTTGTTTAAAATCTCTAATTGGACAACAATAAGCCAAGGGAGGTTGAAAATGACCTAAATGTTTAAACATTGACACAAATGAACTTATTGTATGCACAACATTGGTTAAAAACCCTAATTGGCTAAGAATAAGCCTAGGGAGGACGAAAATTACCTAATTGTTCATCCAATGACACAAATGAACTTATTGGATAATCATCCAATGACACAAACACACCTATTGGATGCACAAGATTGGTTATAAACCCTAATTGGACAAGAATAATCAAAGGGAGGAGGAAAATGATCTAAATGTTCATCCAATGACACAAACACACCTATTGGATGCACAAAATTGGTTAAAAACCATAATTGGACAAGAATAAGCCTAGAGAGGACGAAAATGACCTAAATGTTAATCCAATGACACAAATGAATTTATTGGATCCACAAGATTGGTTACAAACCCTAATTGGACAACAATAAGCCTAGGGAGGACGAAAATGACCTAAATGTTCATCCAACGACACAAACACACCTTTTGGATGCACAAGATTGGTTAAAAACCCTAATTGGACAAGAATAAGCCAAGGGAGGACGAATATGACCTAATTATTCATCCAATGACACAAACACACCTATTGGATGCACAAGATTGGTTTAAAACCCTAATTGGACAAGAATAAACCTAGGGAGGACGAAAATTACCAAAATGTTCATCCAATGACACAAACACACCTATTGGATGCACAAGATTGGTTAAAAACCCTAATTGGACAAGAATAAGCCTAGAGTGGACGAAAATGACCTAAATGTTAATACAATGACACAAAGGAACTTATTGAATGCACAAGATTGGTTAGAAACCCTAATTGGCCAAGAATAAGCATAGGGAGACGAAAATGACCTAGTTGTTGATCCAATGACACAAATGAACTTATTGGATGCACAAGATTGGTTAAAAACCCTAATTGCATAAGAATAAGCTTAGGGAGGACGAAAATGACCTAATCATTTCTCCAATGATAAAAACACACCTATTGGATGCACAAGATTGGTTAAAAACCCTAATTGGACAAAAATAAGCCTTGGGAGGACGAAAATGAACTAATTGTTCATCCAATGACACAAACACACCTATTGGATGCACAAGATTGGTTTAAAACCTTAAATGGACAAGAATAAGCCTTGGGAGGACAAAAATGTCCTAAATATTCCTCAATGACACAAACACACCTTTTGGATGCACAAGATTGGTTAAAAACCCTAATTGGACAAGAATAAGCCTAGAGTGGACGAAAATGACCTAAATGTTATTACAATGACACAAAGGAACTTATTGAATGCACAAGATTGGTTAGAAACCCTAATTGGCCAAGAATAAGCATAGGGAGACGAAAATGACCTAGTTGTTGATCCAATGACACAAATGAACTTATTGGATGCACAAGATTGGTTAAAAACCCTAATTGCATAAGAATAAGCTTAGGGAGGACGAAAATGACCTAATCATTCCTCCAATGATAAAAACACACCTATTGGATGCACAAGATTGGTTAAAAACCCTAATTGGACAAAAATAAGCCTTGGGAGGACGAAAATGAACTAATTGTTCATCCAATGACACAAACACACCTATTGGATGCACAAGATTGGTTTAAAACCTTAAATGGACAAGAATAAGCCTTGGGAGGACAAAAATGTCCTAAATATTCCTCAATGACACAAACACACCGTTTGGATGCACAAGATTGGTTAAAAACCCTAATTGGACAAGAATAAGCCAAGGGAGGACGAAAATGACCTAATTATTCATCCAATGACACAAACACACCTATTGGATGCACAAGATTGGTTTAAAACCCTAATTGAACAAGAATAAGCCTACGGAGGACGAAAATGACCTAAATGTTCATCCAATGAAACAAACACACCTATTGGATGCACAAGGTTGTTTAAAATCCCTAATTGGACAACAATAAGCCTAGGGAGGTCGAAAATGACCTAAATGTTTATACAATGACACAAATGAACTTATTGTATGCACAACATTGGTTAAAAACCCTAATTGGCCAAGAATAAGCCTAGGGAGGACGAAAATTACCTAATTGTTCATCCAATGACACAAATGAACTTATTGGATGTTCATCCAATGACACAAACACACCTATTGGATGCACAAGATTGGTTAAAAACCGTAATTGGACAAGAATAAGCAAAGGGAGGAGGAAAATGACCTAAATGTTCATCCAATGACACAAACACACCTATTGGATGCACAAAATTGGTTAAAAACCATAATTGGACAAGAATAAGCCTAGAGAGGACGAAAATGACCTAAATGTTAATCCAATGACACAAATGAATTTATTGGATGCACAAGATTGGTTAAAAACCCTAATTGGACAAAAATAAGCCTAGGGATGACGAAAATGACCTAATTGTTCATCCAATGACATAAACACACCTATTGGATGCACAAGATTGGTTAAAAACCCTAATTGGACAAGAATAAGCTTAGGGAGAACGAAAATGACCTAAATGTTCATCCAATGACACAAACACACCTATTGGATGCACGAAATTGGTTAAAAACCCTAATTGGACAAGATTAAGCCTAGAGAGGACGAAAATGTCCTAAATGTTATTCCAATGACACAAAGGAATTTATTGGATGCACAAGTTTGGCTAAAAACCCTATTTGGACATGAATAAGCCAATAGAGGACAAAATTGACCTAAATGTTTATACAATGACACAAATGAACTTATTGTTTGCACAAGATTGGTTAAAAACCCTAATTGAATAAGAATAAGCCTAGGGAGGACGAAAATGACGTAATTGTTCATCCAATGACACAAGCACACCTATTGGATGCACAAGATTGGTTAAAAACCCTAATTGGACAAGAATAAGCTTAGGGAGAACGAAAATGACCTAAATATTCATCCAATGACACAAACACACTTATTGGATGCACAAAATTGGTTAAAACCCCTAATTGGACAAGATTAAGCCTAGAGAGGACGAAAATGTACTAAATGTTAATCAAATGACACAACTGAATTTATTGGATGCACAAGATTGGTTAAAAACCCTAATTGGACAAGAATAAGCCTAGGGAGGAAGAAAATGACCTAATTGTTCATCCAATGACACAAACACACCTATCGGATGCACAAGATTGGTTTAAAACCCTAAATGGACAAGAATAAGCCTAGGGAGGACGAAAATGACCTAAATGTTCGTCCAATGACACAAACACACCTTTTGGATGCACAAAATTGGTTTAAAACCCTAATTGGACTAGAATAAGCCTTGGGAGGACGAAAATGACCTAATTGGTCATCCAATTACACAAACACACCTATTGGATGCACAAGATTGGTTTAAAACCCTAAATGGACAAGAATAAGGCTTGGGAGGACGAAAATGACCTAAATGTTCATCCAATGACACAAACACACCTTTTGGATGCACAAGATTGGTTAAAAACCCTAATTGGACAAAAATAAGCCTTGGGAGGACGAAAATGAACTAATTGTTCATCCAATGACACAAACACACCTATTGGATGCACAAGATTGGTTCAAAACCTTAAATGGACAAGAATAAGCCTTGGGAGGACAAAAATGTCCTAAATATTCCTCAATGACACAAACACACCTTTTGGATGCACAAGATTGGTTAAAAACCCTAATTGGACAAGAATAAGCCAAGGGAGGACGAAAATGACCTAATTATTCATCCAATGACACAAACACACCTATTGGATGCACAAGATTGGTTTAAAACCCTAATTGAACAAGAATAAGCCTACGGAGGACGAAAATGACCTAAATGTTCATCCAATGACACAAACACACCTATTGGATGCACAAGGTTGTTTAAAATCCATAATTGGACAACAATAAGCCTAGGGAGGTCGAAAATGACCTAAATGTTTATACAATGACACAAATGAACTTATTGTATGCACAACATTGGTTAAAAACCCTAATTGGCCAAGAATAAGCCTAGGGAGGACGAAAATTACCTAATTGTTCATCCAATGACACAAATGAACTTATTGGATGTTCATCCAATGACACAAACACACCTATTGGATGCACAAGATTGGTTAAAAACCCTAATTGGACAAGAATAAGCAAAGGGAGGAGGAAAATGATCTAAATGTTCATCCAATGACACAAACACACCTATTGGATGCACAAAATTGGTTAAAAACCATAATTGGACAAGAATAAGCCTAGAGAGGACGAAAATGACCTAAATGTTAATCCAATGACACAAATGAATTTATTGGATCCACAAGATTGGTTACAAACCCTAATTGGACAACAATAAGCCTAGGGAGGACGAAAATGACCTAAATGTTCATCCAACGACACAAACACACCTTTTGGATGCACAAGATTGGTTAAAAACCCTAATTGGACAAGAATAAGCCAAGGGAGGACGAATATGACCTAATTATTCATCCAATGACACAAACACACCTATTGGATGCACAAGATTGGTTTAAAACCCTAATTGGACAAGAATAAACCTAGGGAGGACGAAAATTACCAAAATGTTCATCCAATGACACAAACACACCTATTGGATGCACAAGATTGGTTAAAAACCCTAATTGGACAAGAATAAGCCTAGAGTGGACGAAAATGACCTAAATGTTAATACAATGACACAAAGGAACTTATTGGTTGCACAAGATTGGTTAGAAACCCTAATTGGCCAAGAATAAGCATAGGGAGGACGAAAATGACCTAGTTGTTGATCCAATGACACAAATGAACTTATTGGATGCACAAGATTGGTTAAAAACCCTAATTGAATAAGAATAAGCCTAGGGAGGACGAAAATGACCTAATTGTTCATCCAATGACACAAACACACCTATTGGATGCACAAGATTGGTTAAAAACCCTAATTGGACAAGAATAAGCTTAGGGAGAACGAAAATGACCTAAATGTTCATCCAATGACACAAACACACCTATTGGATGCACGAAATTGGTTAAAAACCCTAATTGGACAAGATTAAGCCTAGAGAGGACGAAAATGTCCTAAATGTTATTCCAATGACACAAAGGAATTTATTGGATGCACAAGTTTGGCTAAAAACCCTATTTGGACATGAATAAGCCAATAGAGGACAAAATTGACCTAAATGTTTATACAATGACACAAATGAACTTATTGTTTGCACAAGATTGGTTAAAAACCCTAATTGAATAAGAATAAGCCTAGGGAGGACGAAAATGACGTAATTGTTCATCCAATGACACAAACACACCTATTGGATGCACAAGATTGGTTAAAAACCCTAATTGGACAAGAATAAGCTTAGGGAGAACGAAAATGACCTAAATCTTCATCCAATGACACAAACACACTTATTGGATGCACAAAATTGGTTAAAAACCCTAATTGAACAAGATTAAGCCTAGAGAGGACGAAAATGTCCTAAATGTTAATCCAATGACACAAATGAATTTATTGGATGCACAAGATTGGTTAAAAACCCTAATTTGACAAGAATAAGCCTAGGGAGGAAGAAAATGACCTAATTGTTCATCCAATGACACAAACACACCTATCGGATGCACAAGATTGGTTTAAAACCCTAAATGGACAAGAATAAGCCTAGGGAGGACGCAAATGACCTAAATGTTCATCCAATGACACAAACACACCTTTTGGATGCACAAAATTGGTTTAAAACCCTAATTGGAGTAGAATAAGCCTTGGGAGGACGAAAATGACCTAATTGGTCATCCAATTACACAAACACACCTATTGGATGCACAAGATTGGTTTAAAACCCTAAATGGACAAGAATAAGGCTTGGGAGGACGAAAATGACCTAAATGTTCATCCAATGACACAAACACACCTTTTGGATGCACAAGATTGGTTAAAAACCCTAATTGGACAAAAATAAGTCTTGGGAGGACGAAAATGACCTAATTGTTCATCCAATGACACAAACACACCTATTGGATGCACAAGATTGGTTTAAAACCTTAAATGGACAAGAATAAGCCTTGGGAGGACGAAAATGACCTAAATATTCCTCAATGACACAAACACACCTTTTCGATGCACAAGATTGGTTAAAAACCCTAATTGGACAAGAATAAGCCAAGGGAGGACGAAAATGACCTAATTATTCATCCAATGACACAAACACACCTATTGGATGCACAAGATTGGTTTAAAACCCTAATTGGACAAGAATAAGCAAAGGGAGGAGGAAAATGACTTAAATGTTCATCCAATGACACAAACACACCTATTGGATGCACAAAATTGGTTAAAAACCATAATTGGACAAGAATAAGCCTAGAGAGGACGAAAATGACCTAAATGTTAATCCAATGACACAAATGAATTTATTGGATGCACAAGATTGGTTAAAAACCCTAATTGGACAAAAATAAGCCTAGGGATGACGAAAATGACCTAATTGTTCATCCAATGACATAAACACACCTATTGGATGCACAAGATTGGTTAAAAACCCTAATTGGACAAGAATAAGCTTAGGGAGAACGAAAATGACCTAAATGTTCATCCAATGACACAAACACACCTATTGGATGCACGAAATTGGTTAAAAACCCTAATTGGACAAGATTAAGCCTAGAGAGGACGAAAATGTCCTAAATGTTATTCCAATGACACAAAGGAATTTATTGGATGCACAAGTTTGGCTAAAAACCCTATTTGGACATGAATAAGCCAATAGAGGACAAAATTGACCTAAATGTTTATACAATGACACAAATGAACTTATTGTTTGCACAAGATTGGTTAAAAACCCTAATTGAATAAGAATAAGCCTAGGGAGGACGAAAATGACGTAATTGTTCATCCAATGACACAAGCACACCTATTGGATGCACAAGATTGGTTAAAAACCCTAATTGGACAAGAATAAGCTTAGGGAGAACGAAAATGACCTAAATATTCATCCAATGACACAAACACACTTATTGGATGCACAAAATTGGTTAAAACCCCTAATTGGACAAGATTAAGCCTAGAGAGGACGAAAATGTACTAAATGTTAATCAAATGACACAACTGAATTTATTGGATGCACAAGATTGGTTAAAAACCCTAATTGGACAAGAATAAGCCTAGGGAGGAAGAAAATGACCTAATTGTTCATCCAATGACACAAACACACCTATCGGATGCACAAGATTGGTTTAAAACCCTAAATGGACAAGAATAAGCCTAGGGAGGACGAAAATGACCTAAATGTTCGTCCAATGACACAAACACACCTTTTGGATGCACAAAATTGGTTTAAAACCCTAATTGGACTAGAATAAGCCTTGGGAGGACGAAAATGACCTAATTGGTCATCCAATTACACAAACACACCTATTGGATGCACAAGATTGGTTTAAAACCCTAAATGGACAAGAATAAGGCTTGGGAGGACGAAAATGACCTAAATGTTCATCCAATGACACAAACACACCTTTTGGATGCACAAGATTGGTTAAAAACCCTAATTGGACAAAAATAAGCCTTGGGAGGACGAAAATGAACTAATTGTTCATCCAATGACACAAACACACCTATTGGATGCACAAGATTGGTTCAAAACCTTAAATGGACAAGAATAAGCCTTGGGAGGACAAAAATGTCCTAAATATTCCTCAATGACACAAACACACCTTTTGGATGCACAAGATTGGTTAAAAACCCTAATTGGACAAGAATAAGCCAAGGGAGGACGAAAATGACCTAATTATTCATCCAATGACACAAACACACCTATTGGATGCACAAGATTGGTTTAAAACCCTAATTGAACAAGAATAAGCCTACGGAGGACGAAAATGACCTAAATGTTCATCCAATGACACAAACACACCTATTGGATGCACAAGGTTGTTTAAAATCCATAATTGGACAACAATAAGCCTAGGGAGGTCGAAAATGACCTAAATGTTTATACAATGACACAAATGAACTTATTGTATGCACAACATTGGTTAAAAACCCTAATTGGCCAAGAATAAGCCTAGGGAGGACGAAAATTACCTAATTGTTCATCCAATGACACAAATGAACTTATTGGATGTTCATCCAATGACACAAACACACCTATTGGATGCACAAGATTGGTTAAAAACCCTAATTGGACAAGAATAAGCAAAGGGAGGAGGAAAATGACCTAAATGTTCATCCAATGACACAAACACACCTATTGGATGCACAAAATTGGTTAAAAACCATAATTGGACAAGAATAAGCCTAGAGAGGACGAAAATGACCTAAATGTTAATCCAATGACACAAATGAATTTATTGGATGCACAAGATTGGTTAAAAACCCTAATTGGACAAAGATAAGCCTAGGGATGACGAAAATGACCTAATTGTTCATCCAATGACATAAACACACCTATTGGATGCACAAGATTGGTTAAAAACCCTAATAGGACAAGAATAAGCTTAGGGAGAACGAAAATGACCTAAATGTTCATCCAATGACACAAACACACCTATTGGATGCACAAGATTGGTTTAAAACCCTAATTGGACAAGAATAAACCTAGGGAGGACGAAAATTACCAAAATGTTCATCCAATGACACAAACACACCTATTGGATGCACAAGATTGGTTAAAAACCCTAATTGGACAAGAATAAGCCTAGAGTGGACGAAAATGACCTAAATGTTAATACAATGACACAAAAGGAACTTATTGAATGCACAAGATTGGTTAGAAACCCTAATTGGCCAAGAATAAGCATAGGGAGACGAAAATGACCTAGTTGTTGATCCAATGACACAAATGAACTTATTGGATGCACAAGATTGGTTAAAAACCCTAATTGCATAAGAATAAGCTTAGGGAGGACGAAAATGACCTAATCATTCCTCCAATGATAAAAACACACCTATTGGATGCACAAGATTGGTTAAAAACCCTAATTGGACAAAAATAAGCCTTGGGAGGACGAAAATGAACTAATTGTTCATCCAATGACACAAACACACCTATTGGATGCACAAGATTGGTTTAAAACCTTAAATGGACAAGAATAAGCCTTGGGAGGACAAAAATGTCCTAAATAATCCTCAATGACACAAACACACCTTTTGGATGCACAAGACTGGTTAAAAACCCTAATTGGACAAGAATAAGCCAAGGGAGGACGAAAATGACCTAATTATTCATCCAATGACACAAACACACCTATTGGATGCACAAGATTGGTTTAAAACCCTAATTGAACAAGAATAAGCCTACGGAGGACGAAAATGACCTAAATGTTCATCCAATGACACAAACACACCTATTGGATGCACAAGGTTGTTTAAAATCCCTAATTGGACAACAATAAGACTAGGGAGGTCGAAAATGACCTAAATGTTTATACAATGACACAAATGAACTTATTGTATGCACAACATTGGTTAAAAACCCTAATTGGCCAAGAATAAGCCTAGGGAGGACGAAAATTACCTAATTGTTCATCCAATGACACAAATGAACTTATTGGATGTTCATCCAATGACACAAACACACCTATTGGATGCACAAGATTGGTTAAAAACCCTAATTGGACAAGAATAAGCAAAGGGAGGAGGAAAATGACCTAAATGTTCATCCAATGACACAAACACACCTATTGGATGCACAAAATTGGTTAAAAACCATAATTGGACAAGAATAAGCCTAGAGAGGACGAAAATGACCTAAATGTTAATCCAATGACACAAATGAATTTATTGGATGCACAAGATTGGTTAAAAACCCT
>JBBPBT010000228.1:298684-340666 GCA_037974875.1 Cicer bijugum
ACCCTAATTGGACAAAAATAAGCCTTGGGAGGACGAAAATGACCTAATTGTTCATCCAATGACACAAACACACCTATTGGATGCACAAGATTGGTTTAAAACCTTAAATGGACAAGAATAAGCCTTGGGAGGACGAAAATGACCTAAATATTCCTCAATGACACAAACACACCTTTTCGATGCACAAGATTGGTTAAAAACCCTAATTGGACAAGAATAAGCCAAGGGAGGACGAAAATGACCTAATTATTCATCCAATGACACAAGCACACCTATTGGATGCACAAGATTGTTTAAAATCCCTAATTGGACAACAATAAGCCTAGGGAGGACGAAAATGACCGAAATGTTTATACAATAACACAAATGAACTTATTGTATGCACAACATTGGTTAAAAACCCTATTTGCCCAAGAACAAGCCTAGGGAGGACGAAAATTACCCAATTGTTCATCCAATGACACAAATGAACTTATTGGATGTTCATCCAATGACACAAACACACCTATTGGATGCACAAGATTGGTTAAAAACCTTAATTGGACAAGAATAAGCAAAGGGAGGAGGAAAATGACCTAAATGTTCATCCAATAACACAAACACACCTATTGGATGCACAAAATTGGTTAAAAACCATAATTGGACAAGAATAACCCTAGAGAGGACGAAAATGACCTAAATGTTAATCCAATGACACAAATGAATTTATTGGATGCACAAGATTGGTCAAAAACCCTAATTGGACAAAAATAAGCCTAGGGAGGACGAAAATGACCTAATTGTTCATCCAATGACACAAACACACCTATTGGATGCACAAGATTGGTTAAAAACCCTAATTGGACAAGAAAAAGTTTAGGGAGAACGAAAATGACCTAAATGTTCATCCAATGACACAAACACACCTATTGGATGCACAAAATTGGTTAAAAACCCTAATTGGACAAGATTAAGCCTAGAGAGGACGAAATTGTCCTAAATTTTAATCCAATGACACAAAGGAATTTATTGGATGCACAAGTTTGGCTAAAAACCCTATTTGGACTTGAATAAGCCTATAGAGGACAAAATTGACCTAAATGTTTATACAATGACACAAATGAACTTATTGTTTGCACAAGATTGGTTAAACACCCTAATTGGCCAAGAATAAGCATAGGGAGGACGAAAATGACCTAATTGTTCATCCAATGACACAAATGAACTTATCGGATGTACTAGATTGGTTAAAAACCCTAATTGCATAAGAATAAGCCTAGGGAGGACGAAAATGACCTAATTGTTCATCCAACGACACAAACACACCTACTGGAAGCACAAGATTGGTAAAAAAACCCTAATTGGACAAGAATAAGCCTAGGGGGGACAAAAATGACCTAAATGTTCATCCAATGACACAAACACACCTATTGGATGCATAAGATTGGTTAAAAACCTTAATTGGACAAGAATAAGCCTAGAGAGGACGAAAATGACCTAAATGTTAATACAACGACACAAATGAACTTATTGGATGCACAAGATTGGTCAAAAACCCTAATTGGACAAGAAAAAGCCTAGGGAGGAAGAAAATGACCTAATTGTTCATCCAATGACACAAACACACCTATCGGATGCACAAGATTGGTTTAAAACCCTAAATGGATAAGAATAAGCCTAGGGAGGACGCAAATGACCTAAATGTTCATCCAATGACAGAAACACACCTTTTGGATGCACAAAATTGGTTTAAAACCCTAATTGGACTAGAATAAGCCTTGGGAGGACGAAAATGACCTAATTGGTCATCCAATTACACAAACACACCTATTGGATGCACAAGATTGGTTTAAAACCCTAAATGGACAAGAATAAGGCTTGGGAGGACGAAAATGACCTAAATGTTCATTCAATGACAGAAACACAACTTTTGGATGCACAAGATTGGTTAAAAACCCTAATTGGACAAAAATAAGCCTTGGGAGGACGAAAATGACCTAATTGTTCATCCAATGACACAAACACACCTATTGGATGCACAAGATTGGTTTAAAACCTTAATTGGACAAGAATAAGCATTGGGAGGACGAAAATGACCTAAATATTCCTCAATGACACAAACACACCTTTTTGATGCACAAGGTTGGTTAAAAACCCTAATTGGACAAGAATAAGCCAAGGGAGGACGAAAATGACCTAATTATTCATCCAATGACACAAACACACCTATTGGATGCACAAGATTGGTTTAAAACCCTAATTGAACAAGAATAAGCCTGCGGAGGACGAAAATGACCTAAATGTTCATCCAATAACACAAACACACCTATTGGATGCACAAAATTGGTTAAAAACCATAATTGGACAAGAATAAGCCTAGAGAGGACGAAAATGACCGAAATGTTTATACAATAACACAAATGAACTTATTGGATGCACAAGATTGGTTAAAAACCTTAATTGGCCAAGAATAAGCATAGGGAGGACGAAAATGACCTAATTGTTCATCCAATAACACAAATGAACTTATTGGATGCACAAGATTGCTTAAAAACCCTAATTGAATAAGAATAAGCCTAGGGAGGACGAAAATGACCTTATTGTTCATCTAATGACACAGACACAACTATTGGAAGCACAAGATTGGTTAAAAACCCTAATTGGACAAGACTAAGCCTAGGGAGGACAAAAATGACCTAAATGTTCATCCAATGACAGAAACACACCTATTGGATGCACAATATTGGTTTCAAACCCTAAATGGACAACAATAAGCCTAAGGAGGACGAAAATGACCTAAATGTTCATCCAATGACACAAACACACCTTTTGGATGCACAAGATTGGTTAAAAACCCTAATTGGACAAGAATAAGCTTAGGGAGAACGAAAATGACCTAAATGTTCATCCAATGACACAAACACACTTATTGGATGCACGAAATTGGTTAAAAACCCTAATTGGACAAGATTAAGCCTAGAGAGGACGAAAATGTCCTAAATGTTAATCCAATGACACCAATGAATTTATTGGATGCACAAGATTGGTTAAAAACCCTAATTGAATAAGAATAAGCCTAGGGAGGACGAAAATGAGCAAATTGTTCATCCAATGACACAAACACACCTATTGGATGCCCAAGATTGGTTAAAAACCCTAATTGGACAAGAATAAGCTTAGGGAGAACGAAAATGACCTAAATATTCATCCAATGACACAAACACACTTATTGGATTCACAAAATTGGTTAAAACCCCTAATTGGACAAGATTAAGCCTAGAGAGGACGAAAATGTCCTAAATGTTAATCAAATGACACAACTGAATTTATTGGATGCACAAGATTGGTTAAAAACCCTAATTGGACAAGAATAAGCCTAGGGAGGACGAAAATGACCAAAATATTCCTCAATGACACAAACACACCTTTTCGATGCACAAGATTTGTTAAAAACCCTAATTGGACAAGACTAAGCCAAGGGAGGACGAAAATGACCTAATTATTCATCCAATGGCACGAACACACCTATTGGATGCACAAGATTGGTTTAAAACCCTAATTGAACAAGAATAAGCCTACGGAGGACGAAAATGACCTAATTGTTCATCCAATGACACAAACACACCTATTGGATGCACAAGATTGTTTAAAATCCCTAATTGGACAACAATAAGCCTAGGGAGGTCGAAAATGACCTAAATGTTTAAACAATGACACAAATGAACTTATTGTATGCACAACATTGGTTAAAAACCCTAATTGGCCAAGAATAAGCCTAGGGAGGACGAAAATTACCTAATTGTTCATCCAATGACACAAATGAACTTCATGGATGTTCATCCAATGACACAAACACACCTGTTGGATGCACAAGATTGGTTAAAAACCCTAATTCGACAAGAATAAGCAAAGGGAGGAGGAAAATGATCTAAATGTTCATCCAATGACACAAACACACCTATTGGATGCTCAAAATTGGTTAAAAACCATAATTGGACAAGAATAAGCCTAGAGAGGACGAAAATGACCTAAATGTTAATCCAACGACACAAATGAATTTATTGGATCCACAAGATTGGTTACCAACCCTAATTGGACAACAATAAGCCTAGGAAGGACGAAAATGACCTAAATGTTCATCCAACGACACAAACACACCTTTTGGATGCACAAGATTGGTTAAAAACCCTAATTGGACAAGAATAAGCCAAGGGAGGACGAATATGACCTCATTATTCATCCAATGACACAAACACACCTATTGGATGCACAAGATTAGTTAAAAACCCTAATTGGACAAGAATAAGCAAAGGGAGGAGGAAAATGACCTAAATGTTCATCCAATGACACAAACACACCTATTGGATGCACAAAATTGGTTAAAAACCATAATTGGACAAGAATAAGCCTAGAGAGGACGAAAATGACCTAAATGTTAATCCAATGACACAAATGAATTTATTGGATGCACAAGATTGGTTAAAAACCCTAATTGGACAAAAATAAGCCTAGGGATGACGAAAATGACCTAATTGTTCATCCAATGACACAAACACACCTATTGGATGCACAAGATTGGTTAAAAACCCTAATTGGACAAGAATAAGCTTAGGGAGAACGAAAATGACCTAAATGTTCATCCAATGACACAAACACACCTATTGGATGCACGAAATTGGTTAAAAACCCTAATTGGACAAGATTAAGCCTAGAGAGGACGAAAATGTCCTAAATGTTAATCCAATGACACAAAGGAATTTATTGGATGCACAAGTTTGGCTAAAAACCCTATTTGGACATGAATATGCCTATAGAGGACAAAATTGACCTAAATGTTTATACAATGACACAAATGAACTTATTGTATGCACAAGATTGGTTAAAAACCCTAATTGGCCAAGAATAAGCCTAGGGAGGACGAAAATGACCTAACTGTTCATCCAATGACACAAATGAACTTATTGGATGCACTAGATTGATTAAAAACCCTAATTGCATAGGAATAAGCCTAGGGAGGACGAAAATGACCTAATTGTTCATCCAACGACACAAACACACCTATTGGAAGCACAAGATTGGTTAAAAACCCTTATTTGACAAGAATAAGCCTAGGGAGGACAAAAATGACCTAAATGTTCATCCAATGACTCAAACACACCTATTGGATGCACAAGATTGGTTAAAAACCTTAATTGGACAAGAATAAGCCTAGAGAGGACGAAAATGACCTAAATGTTAATACAATGACACAAATGAACTTATTGGATGCACAAGATTGGTTAAAAACCCTAATTGGCCAAGAATAAGCATAGGGAGGACGAAAATGTCCTAATTGTTCATCCAATAACACAAATGAACTTATTGGATGCACAAGATTGGTTAAAAACCCTAATTGAATAAGAATAAGCCTAGGGAGGACGAAAATGACCTAATTGTTCATCCAATGACACAGACACACCTATTGGAAGCACAAGATTGGTAAAAAAACCCTAATTGGACAAGAATAAGCCTAGGGAGGACAAAAATGACCTAAATGTTCATCCAATGACATAAACACACCTATTGGATGCACAAGATTGGTTAAAAACCTTAATTGGACAAGAATAAGCCTAGAGAGGACGAAAATGACCTAAATGTTAATACAATGACACAAATAAACTTATTGGATGCACAAGATTGGTTAAAAACCCTAATTGGCCAAGAATAAGCATAGGGAGGACGAAAATGACCTAATTGTTCATCCAATTACACAAATGAACTTATTGGATGCACAAGATTGGTTAAGAACCCTAGTTGAAAAACAATAAGCCTAGGGAGGACGAAAATGACCTAATTGTTCATCCAATGACACAAACACACCTGTTGGATGCACAAGATTGGTTAAAAACCCTAATTGGACAAGATAAAGCCTAGAGAGGACGAAAATGACCAAAAATATTTATACAATGACACAAATGAACTTATTGTACGCACAACATTGGTTAAAAACCCTAATTGGCCAAGTATAAGCCTAGGGAGGACGAAAATGACCTAATTGTTCATCCAATGACACAAATGAACTTATTGGATGCACAAGATTGGTTAAAAACCATAATTGGACAACAATAAGCCTAGGGAGGACGAAAATGACCTAATTGTTCATCCAATGACACAAACACACCTATCGGATGCACAATATTGGTTTAAAACCCTAAATGGACAAGAATAAGCCTAGAGAAGATGAAAATGACCTAATTGTTCATCCAATGACACAAACACACCTATTGGATGCACAAGATTGGTTAAAAACCCTAATTGGACAAGAATAAGCTTAGGGAGAACGAAAATGACCTAAATGTTCATCCAATGACACAAACACACTTATTGGATGCACGAAATTTGTTAAAAACCCTAATTGGACAAGATTAAGCTTAGAGAGGACGAAAATGTCCTAAATGTTAATCCAATGACACAAATGAATTTATTGGATGCACAAGATTGGTTAAAAACCCTAATTGAATAAGAATAAGCCTAGGGAGGACGAAAATGAGCTAATTGTTCATCCAATGACACAAACACACTTTTTGGATGCACAAAATTGGTTAAAAACCCTAATTGGACAAGATTAAGCCTAGAGAGGACGAAAATGTCCTAAATGTTAATCAAATGACACAAATGAATTTATTGGATGCACAAGTTTGGTTAAAAACCCTAATTGGACAAGAATAAGCCTAGGGAGGACGAAAATGACCAAAATATTCCTCAATGACACAAACACACCTTTTCGATGCACAAGATTGGTTAAAAACCCTAATTGGACAAGACTAAGCCAAGGGAGAACGAAAATGACCTAATTATTCATCCAATGACACAAACACACCTATTGGATGCACAAGATTGGTTTAAAACCCTAATTGAACAAGAATAAGCCTACGGAGGACGAAAATGACCTAAATGTTCATCCAATGACACACACACACCTATTGGATGCACAAGATTGTTTAAAATCCCTAATTGGACAACAATAAGCCTAGGGAGGTCGACAATGACCTAAATGTTTAAACAATGACACAAATGAACTTATTGTATGCACAACATTGGTTAAAAACCTTAATTGGCCAAGAATAAGCCTAGGGAGGACGAAAATTACCTAATTGTTCATCCAATGACACAAATGAACTTATTGGATGTTCATCCAATGACACAAACACACCTATTGGATGCACAAGATTGGTTAAAAACCCTAATTGGACAAGAATAAGCAAAGGGAGGAGGAAAATGATCTAAATGTTCATCCAATGACACAAACACACCTATTGGATGCACAAAATTGGTTAAAAACCATAATTGGACAAGAATAAGCCTAGAGAGGACGAAAATGACCTAAATGTTAAGCCAATGACACAAATGAATTTATTGGATCCACAAGATTGGTTACAAACCCTAATTGGACAACAATAAGCCTAGGGAGGACGAAAATGACCTAAATGTTCATCCAACGACACAAACACACCTATTGGATGCACAAGATTGGTTTAAAACCCTAATTAGACAAGAATAAACCTAGGGAGGACGAAAATTACCAAAATGTTCATCCAATGACACAAACACACCTATTGGATGCACAAGATTGGTTAAAAACCCTAATTGGACAAGAATAAGCCTAGAGTGGACGAAAATGACCTAAATGTTAATACAATGACACAAAGGAACTTATTGAATGCACAAGATTGGTTAGAAACCCTAATTGGCCAAGAATAAGCTTAGGGAGGACGAAAATGACCTAGTTGTTGATCCAATGACACAAATGAACTTATTGGATGCACAAGATTGGTTAAAAACCCTAATTGCATAAGAATAAGCTTAGGGAGGACGAAAATGACCTAATCATTCATCCAATGACAAAAACACACCTATTGGATGCACAAGATTGGTTAAAAACCCTAATTGGACAAAAATAAGCCTTGGGAGGACGAAAATGACCTAATTGTTCATCCAATGACACAAACACACCTATTGGATGCACAAGATTGGTTTAAAACCTTAAATGGACAAGAATAAGCCTTGGGAGGACAAAAATGTCCTAAATATTCCTCAATGACACAAACACACCTTTTGGATGCACAAGATTGGTTAAAAACCCTAATTGGACAAGAATAAGCCAAGGGAGGACGAAAATGACCTAATTATTCATCCAATGACACAAACACACCTATTGGATGCACAAGATTGGTTTAAAACCCTAATTGAACAAGAATAAGCCTACGGAGGACGAAAATGACCTAAATGTTCATCCAATGACACAAACACACCTATTGGATGCACAAGATTGTTTAAAATCCCTAATTGGAAAACAATAAGCCTAGGGAGGTCGAAAATGACCTAAATGTTTATACAATGACACAAATGAACTTATTGTATGCACAAAATTGGTTAAAAACCCTAATTGAACAAGATTAAGCCTAGAGAGGACGAAAATGTCCTAAATGTTAATCCAATGACACAAATGAATTTATTGGATGCACAAGATTGGTTAAAAACCCTAATTGGACAAGAATAAGCCTAGGGAGGAAGAAAATGACCTAATTGTTCATCCAATGACACAAACACACCTATCGGATGCACAAGATTGGTTTAAAACCCTAAATGGACAAGAATAAGCCTAGGGAGGACGAAAATGACCTAAATGTTCATCCAATGACACAAACACACCTTTTGGATGCACAAAATTGGTTTAAAACCCTAATTGGACTAGAATAAGCCTTGGGAGGACGAAAATGACCTAATTGGTCATCCAATGACACAAACACACCTATTGGATGCACAAGATTGGTTTAAAACCCTAAATGGACAAGAATAAGGCTTGGGAGGACGAAAATGACCTAAATGTTCATCCAATGACACAAACACACCTTTTGGATGCACAAGATTGGTTAAAAACCCTAATTGGACAAGAATAAGCCAAGGGAGGACGAAAATGACCTAATTATTCATCCAATGACACAAACACACCTATTGGATGCACAAGATTGGTTTAAAACCCTAATTGGACAAGAATAAACCTAGGGAGGACGAAAATGACCTAAACGTTAATACGATGACACAAAGGAACTTATTGGATGCGCAAGATTGGTAAGAAACCCTAATTGTCCAAGAATAAGCATAGGGAGGACGAAAATGACCTAGTTGTTGATCCAATGACACAAATGAACTTATTGGATGCACAAGATTGGTTAAAAACCCTATTTGAATAAGAATAAGCCTAGGGAGGACGAAAATGACCTAATTGTTCATCCAATGACAAAAACAAACCTATTGGATGCACAAGATTGGTTAAAAACCCAAATTGGACATGAATAAGCCTATAGAGGACGAAAATGACCTAAATGTTTATACAATGACACAAATGAACTTATTGTATGCACAAGATTGGTTAAAAACCTTAATTGGACAAGAATAAGCCTAGAGAGGACGAAAATGACCTAAATGTTAATACAATGACACAAATAAACTTATTGGATGCACAAGATTGGTTAAAAACCCTAATTGGCCAAGAATAAGCATAGGGAGGACGAAAATGACCTAATTGTTCATCCAATTACACAAATGAACTTATTGGATGCACAAGATTGGTTAAAAACCCTAATTGAATAAGAATAAGCCTAGGGAGGACGAAAATGACCTAATTGTTCATCCAATGACACAAACACACCTATTGGATGCACAAGATTGGTTAAAAATTCCTAATTGGACAAGAATAAGCCTAGAGAGGACGAAAATGACCTAAATATTTATACAATGACACAAATGAACTTATCGTATGCACAACATTGGTTAAAAACCCTAATTGGCCAAGAATAAGCCTAGGGAGGACGAAAATGACCTAATTGTTCATCCAATGACACAAATGAACTTATTGGATGCACAAGACTGGTTAAAAATCCTTATTGCATAAGAATAAGCCTAGGGAGGACGAAAACGACCTAATTGTTCATCCAATGACACAAAAACACCTATTGGATGCACAAGATTGGTGAAAAACCCTAATTGGACAAGAATAAGCCTAGAGAGGACGAAAATGACCTAAATGTTAATCCAATGACACAAATGAATTTATTGGATGCACAAGATTGGTTTAAAACACTAATTGGACAAGAATAAGCCTAGGGAGGACGAAAATGACCTAATTGTTCATCCAATGACACAAACACACCTATTGGATGCACAAGATTGGTTTAAAACCCTAAATGGACAAGAATAAGCCTTGGGAGGACGAAAATGACCTAAATGTTCATCCAATGACACAAACACACCTTTTGGATGCACAAGATTGGTTAAAAACCCTAATTGGACAAGAATAAGCCAAGGGAGGACGAAAATGACCTAATTATTCATCCAATGACACAAACACACCTATTGGATGCACAAGATTGGTTTAAAACCCTAATTGAACAAGAATAAGCCTACGGAGGACGAAAATGACCTAAATGTTCATCCAATGACACAAACACACCTATTGGATGCACAAAATTGGTTAAAAACCATAATTGGACAAGAATAAGCCTAGAGAGGACGAAAATGACCTAAATGTTAATCCAATGACACAAATGAATTTATTGGATCCACAAGATTGGTTACAAACCCTAATTGGACAACAATAAGCCTAGGGAGGACGAAAATGACCTAAATGTTCATCCAACGACACAAACACACCTATTGGATGCACAAGATTGGTTAAAAACCCTAATTGGACAAGAATAAGCCAAGGGAGGACGAATCTGACCTAATTATTCATCCAATGACACAAACACACCTATTGGATGCACAAGATTGGTTTAAAACCCTAATTGGACAAGAATAAACCTAGGGAGGACGAAAATTACCAAAATGTTCATCCAATGACACAAACACACCTATTGGATGCACAAGATTGGTTAAAAACCCTAATTGGACAAGAATAAGCCTAGAGTGGACGAAAATGACCTAAATGTTAATACAATGACACAAAGGAACTTATTGAATGCACAAGATTGGTTAGAAACCCTAATTGGCCAAGAATAAGCATAGGGAGGACGAAAATGACCTAGTTGTTGATCCAATGACACAAATGAACTTATTGGATGCACAAGATTGGCTAAAAACCCTAATTGCATAAGAATAAGCTTAGGGAGGAAAAAAATGACCTAATCGTTCATCCAATGATGAAAACACACCTATTGGATGCACAAGATTGGTTAAAAACCCTAATTGGACAAAAATAAGCCTTGGGAGGACGAAAATGACCTAATTGTTCATCCAATGACACAAACACACCTATTGGATGCACAAGATTGGTTTAAAACCTTAAATGGACAAGAATAAGCCTTGGGAGGACGAAAATGACCTAAATATTCCTCAATGACACAAACACACCTTTTCGATGCACAAGATTGGTTAAAAACCCTAATTGGACAAGAATAAGCCAAGGGAGGACGAAAATGACCTAATTATTCATCCCATGACACAAACACACCTATTGGATGCACAAGATTGGTTTAAAACCCTAATTGAACAAGAATAAGCCTACGGAGGACGAAAATGACCTAAATGTTCATCCAATGACACAAACACACCTATTGGATGCACAAGATTGTTTAAAATCCCTAATTGGACAACTATAAGCCTAGGGAGGTCGAAAATGACCTAAATGTTTAAACATTGACACAAATGAACTTATTGTATGCACAACATTGGTTAAAAACCCTAATTGGCCAAGAATAAGCCTAGGGAGGACGAAAATTACCTAATTGTTCATCCATTGACACAAATGAACTTATTGGATGTTCATCCAATGACACAAACACACCTATTGGATGCACAAGATTGGTTAAAAACCCTAATTGGACAAGAATAAGGAAAGGGAGGAGGAAAATGATCTAAATGTTCATCCAATGACACAAACACACCTATTGGATGCACAAAATTGGTTAAAAACCATAATTGGACAAGAATAAGCCTAGAGAGGACGAAAATGACCTAAATGTTAATCCAATGACACAAATGAATTTATTGGATCCACAAGATTGGTTACAAACCCTAATTGGACAACAATAAGCCTAGGGAGGACGAAAATGACCTAAATGTTCATCCAACGACACAAACACACCTTTTGGATGCACAAGATTGGTTAAAAACCCTAATTGGACAAGAATAAGCCAAGGGAGGACGAATATGACCTAATTATTCATCCAATGACACAAACACACCTATTGGATGCACAAGATTGGTTTAAAACCCTAATTGAACAAGAATAAGCCTACGGAGGACGAAAATGACCTAAATGTTCATCCAATGACACAAACACACCTATTGGATGCACAAGATTGTTTAAAATCCCTAATTGGACAACAATAAGCCTAGGGAGGTCGAAAATGACCTAAATGTTTATACAATGACACAAATGAACTTATTGTATGCACAAAATTGGTTAAAAACCCTAATTGAACAAGATTAAGCCTAGAGAGGACGAAAATGTCCTAAATGTTAATCCAATGACACAAATGAATTTATTGGATGCACAAGATTGGTTAAAAACCCTAATTGGACAAGAATAAGCCTAGGGAGGAAGAAAATGACCTAATTGTTCATCCAATGACACAAACACTCCTATCGGATGCACAAGATTGGTTTAAAACCCTAAACGGACAAGAATAAGCCTAGGGAGGACGAAAATGACCTAAATGTTCATCCAATGACACAAACACACCTTTTGGATGCACAAAATTGGTTTAAAACCCTAATTGGACTAGAATAAGCATTGGGGGGACGAAAATGACCTAATTGGTCATCCAATGACACAAACACACCTATTGGATGAACAAGATTGGTTTAAACCCCTAAATGGACAAGAATAAGGCTTGGGAGGAGGAAAATGACCTAAATGTTCATCCAATGACACAAACACACCTTTTGGATGCACAAGATTGGTTAACAACCCTAATTGGACAAGAATAAGCAAAGGGAGGAGGAAAATGACCTAAATGTTCATCCAATGACACAAACAGACTTATTGGATGCACAAAATTAGTTAAAAACCATAATTGGACAAGAATAAGCCTAGAGAGGACGAAAATGACCTAAATGTTAATCCAATGACACAAATGAATTTATTGGATGCACAAGATTGGTCAAAAACCCTAATTGGACAAAAATAAGCCTAGGGAGGACGAAAATGACCTAATTGTTCATCCAATGACACAAACACACCTATTGGATGCACAAGATTGGTTAAAAACCCTAATTGGACAAGAAAAAGTTTAGGGAGAACGAAAATGACCTAAATGTTCATCCAATGACACAAACACACCTATTGGATGCACAAAATTGGTTAAAAACCCTAATTGGACAAGATTAAGCCTAGAGAGGACGGAAATGTCCTAAATTTTAATCCAATGACACAAAGGAATTTATTGGATGCACAAGTTTGGCTAAAAACCCTATTTGGACATGAATAAGCCTATAGAGGACAAAATTGACCTAAATGTTTATACAATGACACAAATGAACTAATTGTTTGCACAAGATCGGTTAAAAACCCTAATTGGCCAAGAATAAGCCTAGGGATGACGAAAATGACCTAATTGTTCATCCAATGACACAAATGAACTTATCGGATGCACTAGATTGGTTTAAAACCCTAATTGCATTAGAATAAGTCTAGGGAGGACGAAAATGACCTAATTGTTCATCCAGTGACACAAACACACCTACTGGAAGCACAAGATTGGTTAAAAACCCTAATTGGACAAGAATAAGCCTAGGGAGGACAAAAATGACCTAACTGTTCGTCCAATGACACAAACACACCTATTGGACGCACAAGATTGGTTAAAAACCTTAATTGGACAAGAATAAGCCTAGAGAGGACGAAAATTACCTAAATGTTAATACAATGACACAAATGAACTTATTGGATGCACAAGATTGGTTAAAAACCCTAATTGGCCAAAAATAAGCATAGGGAGGACGAAAATGACCTAATTGTTCATCCATTAACACAAATGAACTAATTGGATGCACAAGATTGGTTAAAAACCCTAATTTAATAAGAATAAGCCTAGGGAGGACGAAAATGACGTAATTGTTCATCCAATGTCACACACACACACCTATTGGATGCACAAGATTGGTTAAAAACCCTAATTGGACAAGAATAAGCTTAGAAAGAACGAAAATGACCTAAATCTTCATCCAATGACACAAACACACCTATTGGATGCACAAAATTGGTTAAAAACCCTAATTGGACAAGATTAAGCCTAGAGAGGACGAAAATGTCCTAAATGTTAATCCAATGACACAAATGAATTTATTCGACGCACAAGATTGGTTAAAAACCCTAATTGGACAAGAATAAGCCTAGGGAGGAAGAAAATGACCTAATTGTTCATCCAATGACACAAACACACCTATCAGATGCACAAGATTGGTTTAAAACCCTAAATGGACAAGAATAAGCCTAGGGAGGACGAAAATGACCTAAATGTTCATCCAATGACACAAACACACCTTTTGGATGCACAAAATTGGTTTAAAACCCTAATTGGACTAGAATAAGCCTTGGGAGGACGAAAATGACCTAATTGGTCATCCAATGACACAAACACACGTATTGGATGCACAAGATTGGTTTAAAACCCTAAATGGACAAGAATAAGGCTTGGGAGGACGAAAATGACCTAAATGTTCATCCAATGACACAAACACACCTTTTGGATGCACAAGATTGGTTAAAAACCCTAATTGGACAAGAATAAGCCAAGGGAGGACGAAAATGACCTAATTATTCATCCAATGACACAAACACACCTATTGGATGCACAAGATTGGTCTAAAACCCTAATTGGACAAGAATAAACCTAGGGAGGACGAAAATGACCTAAATGTTCCTCCAATGACACAAACACACCTATTGGATGCACAAAATTGGTTAAAAACCCTAATTGGACAAGAATAAGCCTAGAGTGGACGAAAATGACCTAAATGTTAATACAATGACACAAAGGAACTTATTGGATGCACAAGATTGGTTAGAAACCCTAATTGGCCAAGAATAAGCCTAGGGAGGACGAAAATGACCTAATTGTTCATCCAATGACACAAACACACCTATTGGAAGCACAAGATTGGTTAAAAACCCTAATTGGACAAGAATTAGCCTAGGGAGGACAAAAATGACCTAAATGTTCATCCAATGACACAAACACACCTATTGGATGCACAAGATTGGTTAAAAACCTTAATTGGACAAGAATAAGCCTAGAGAAGACGAAAATGACCTATATGTTAATACAATGACACAAATGAACTTATTGGATGCACAAGATTGGTTAAAAACCCTAATTGGCCAAGAATAAGCATAGGGAGGACGAAAATGACCTAATTGTTCATCCAATAACACAAATGAACTTATTGGATGCACAAGATTGGTTAAAAACCCTAATTGAATAAGAATAAGCCTAGGGAGGACGAAAATGACCTAATTGTTCATCCAACGACACAGACACACCTATAGGAAGCACAAGATTGGTTAAAAACCCTAATTGGACAAGAATAAGCATAGGGAGGACAAAAATGACCTAAATGTTCATCCAATGACACAAACACACCTATTGGATGCAGAAGATTGGTTAAAAACCTTAATTGGACAAGAATAATCCTAGAGAGGACGAAAATTACCTAAATGTTAATACAATGACACAAATGAACTTATTGGATGCACAAGATTGGTTAAAAACCCTAATTGGCCAAGAATAAGCATAAGGAGGACGAAAATGACCTAATTGTTCATCCAATAACACAAATGAACTTATTGGATGCACAAGATTGGTTAAAAACCCTAATTGAATAAGAATAAGCCTAGGGAGGACGAAAATGACCTAATTGTTCATCCAACGACACAGACACACCTATTGGAAGCACAAGATTGGTTAAAAACCCTAATTGGACAGGAATAAGCCTAGGGAGGACAAAAATGACCTAAATGTTCATCCAATGACACAAACACACCTATTGGATGCACAAGATTGGTTAAAAACCTTAATTGGACAAGAATAAGCCTAGAGAGGACGAAAATGACCTAAATGTTAATACAATGACACAAATGAACTTATTGGACGCACAAGATTGGTTAAAAACCCTAATTGGCAAAGAATAAGCATAGGGAGGACGAAAATGACCTAATTGTTCATCCAATTACACAAATGAACTTATTGGATGCACAAGATTGGTTAAAAACCCTAATTGAATAAGAATAAGCCTAGGGAGGACGAAAATGACCTAATTGTTCATCCAATGACACAAACACACCTATTGGATGCACAAGATTGGTTAAAAACCCTAATTGGACAAGAATAAGCTTAGGGAGAACGAAAATGACCTAAATGTTCATCCAATGACACAAACACACTTATTGGATGCACGAAATTTGTTAAAAACCCTAATTGGACAAGATTAAGCTTAGAGAGGACGAAAATGTCCTAAATGTTAATCCAATGACACAAATGAATTTATTGGATGCACAAGATTGGTTAAAAACCCTAATTGAATAAGAATAAGCCTAGGGAGGACGAAAATGAGCTAATTGTTCATCCAATGACACAAACACACCTATTGGATGCACAAGATTGGTTAAAAACCCTAATTGGACAAGAATAAGCTTAGGGAGAACGAAAATGACCTAAATGTTCATCCAATGACACAAACACACTTATTGGATGCACAAAATTGGTTAAAAACCCTAATTGGACAAGATTAAGCCTAAAGAGGACGAAAATGTCCTAAATGTTAATCAAATGACACAAATGAATTTATTGGATGAACAAGATTGGTTAAAAACCCTAATTGGACAAGAATAAGCCTAGGGAGGACGAAAATGACCTAATTGTTCATCCAATGACACAAACACACCTATCGGATGCACAAGATTGGTTTAAAACCCTAAATGGACAAGAATAAGCCTAGGGAGGACGAAAATGACCTAAATGTTCATCCAATGACACAAACACACTTGTTGGATGCACAAAATTGGTTAAAAACCCTAATTGGACAAGAATAAGCCTAGAGAGGACAAAAATGACCTAAATGTTAATCCAACGACACAAATGAATTTATTGGATGCACCAGATTGGTTAAAAACCCTAATTGGACAAAAATAAGCCTTGGGAGGACGAAAATGACCTAATTGGTCATCCAATGACACAAACACACCTATTGGATGCACAAGATTGGTTTAAAACCCTAAATGGACAAGAATAAGGTTTGGGAGGACGAAAATGACCTAAATGTTCATCCAATGACACAAACACACCTTTTGGATGCACAAGATTGGTTAAAAACCCTAATTGGACAAGAATAAGCCAAGGGAGGACGAAAATGACCTAATTATTCATCCAATGACACAAACACACCTATTGGATGCACAAGATTGGTTTAAAACCCTAATTGGACAAGAATAAACCTAGGGAGGACGAAAATTACCAAAATGTTCATCCAATGACACAAACACACCTATTGGATGCACAAGATTGGTTAAAAACCCTAATTGGACAAGAATAAGCCTAGAGTGGACGAAAATGACCTAAATGTTAATACAATGACACAAAGGAACTTATTGAATGCACAAGATTGGTTAGAAACCCTAATTGGCCAAGAATAAGCATAGGGAGGACGAAAATGACCTAGTTGTTGATCCAATGACACAAATGAACTTATTGGATGCACAAGATTGGCTAAAAACCCTAATTGCATAAGAATAAGCTTAGGGAGGAAAAAAATGACCTAATCGTTCATCCAATGATGAAAACACACCTATTGGATGCACAAGATTGGTTAAAAACCCTAATTGGACAAAAATAAGCCTTGGGAGGACGAAAATGACCTAATTGTTCATCCAATGACACAAACACACCTATTGGATGCACAAGATTGGTTTAAAACCTTAAATGGACAAGAATAAGCCTTGGGAGGACAAAAATGTCCTAAATATTCCTCAATGACACAAACACACCTTTTGGATGCACAAGATTGGTTAAAAACCCTAATTGGACAAGAATAAGCCAAGGGAGGACGAAAATGACCTAATTATTCATCCAATGACACAAACACACCTATTGGATGCACAAGATTGGTTTAAAACCCTAATTGAACAAGAATAAGCCTACGGAGGACGAAAATGACCTAAATGTTCATCCAATGACACAAACACACCTATTGGATGCACAAGATTGTTTAAAATCCCTAATTGGAAAACAATAAGCCTAGGGAGGTCGAAAATGACCTAAATGTTTATACAATGACACAAATGAACTTATTGTATGCACAAAATTGGTTAAAAACCCTAATTGAACAAGATTAAGCCTAGAGAGGACGAAAATGTCCTAAATGTTAATCCAATGACACAAATGAATTTATTGGATGCACAAGATTGGTTAAAAACCCTAATTGGACAAGAATAAGCCTAGGGAGGAAGAAAATGACCTAATTGTTCATCCAATGACACAAACACTCCTATCGGATGCACAAGATTGGTTTAAAACCCTAAACGGACAAGAATAAGCCTAGGGAGGACGAAAATGACCTAAATGTTCATCCAATGACACAAACACACCTTTTGGATGCACAAAATTGGTTTAAAACCCTAATTGGACTAGAATAAGCCTTGGGGGGACGAAAATGACCTAATTGGTCATCCAATGACACAAACACACCTATTGGATGCACAAGATTGGTTTAAAACCCTAAATGGACAAGAATAAGGCTTGGGAGGACGAAAATGACCTAAATGTTCATCCAATGACACAAACACACCTTTTGGATGCACAAGATTGGTTAAAATCCCTAATTGGACAAGAATAAGCCAAGGGAGGACGAAAATGACCTAATTATTCATCCAATGACACAAACACACCTATTGGATGCACAAGATTGGTTAAAAACCCTAATTGGACAAAAATAAGACTTGGGAGGACGAAAATGACCTAATTGTTCATCTAATGACACAAACACACCTATTGGATGCACAAGATTGGTTTAAAACCTTAAATGGACAAGAATAAGCCTTGGGAGGACGAAAATGACCTAAATGTTCATCCAATGACACAAACACACCTTTTGGATGCACAAGATTGGTTAAAAACCCTAATTGGACAAGAATAAGCCAAGGGAGGACGAAAATGACCTAATTATTCATCCAATGACACAAACACACCTATTGGATGCACAAGATTGGTTTAAAACCCTAATTGAACAAGAATAAGCCTGCGGAGGACGAAAATGTCCTAATTGTTCATCCAATGACACAAACACACCTACTGGAAGCACAAGATTGGTTAAAAACCCTAATTGGACAAGAATAAGCCTAGGGAGGACAATTATGACCTAAATGTTCATCCAATGACACAAACACACCTATTGGATGCACAAGATTGGTTAAAAACCTTAATTGGACAAGAATAAGCCTAGAGAGGACGAAAATGACCTAAATGTTAATACAATGACACAAATGAACTTATTGGATGCACAAGATTGGTTAAAAACCCTAATTGGCCAAAAATAAGCATAGGGAGGACGAAAATGACCTAATTGTTCATCCATTAACACAAATGAACTTATTGGATGCACAAGATTGGATAAAAACCATAATTTAATAAGAATAAGCCTAGGGAGGACGAAAATGACGTAATTGTTCATCCAATGACACACACACACCTATTGGATGCACAAGATTGGTTAAAAACCCTAATTGGACAAGAATAAGCTGAGGGAGAACAAAAATGACCTAAATCTTCATCCAATGACACAAATACACCTATTGGATGCACAAAATTGGTTAAAAACCCTAATTGGACAAGATTAAGCCTAGAGAGGACGAAAATGTCCTAAATGTTAATCCAATGACACAAATAAATTTATTGGATGCAAAAGATTGGTTAAAAACCCTAATTGGACAAGAATAAGCCTAGGGAGGAAGAAAATGACCTAATTGTTCATCCAATGACACAAACGCACCTATCGGATGCACAAGATTGGTTTAAAACCCTAAATGGACAAGAATAAGCCTAGGGAGGACGAAAATGACCTAAATGTTCATCCAATGACACAAACACACCTTTTGGATGCACAAAATTGGTTTAAAACCCTAATTGGACTAGAATAAGCCTTGGGAGGACGAAAATGACCTAATTGGTCATCCAATGACACAAACACACCTATTGGATGCACAAGATTGGTTTAAAACCCTAAATGGACAAGAATAAGGCTTGGGAGGACGAAAATGACCTAAATGTTCATCCAATCACACAAACACACCTTTTGGATGCACAAGATTGGTTAAAAACCCTAATTGGACAAGAATAAGCCATGGGAGGACGAAAATGACCTAATTATTCATCCAATGACACAAACACACCTATTGGATGCACAAGATTGGTTAAAAACCCTAATTGGACAAAAATAAGCCTTGGGAGGACGAAAATGACCTAATTGTTCATCCAATGACACAAACACACCTATTGGATGCACAAGATTGGTTTAAAACCTTAAATGGACAAGAATAGGCCTTGGGAGGACGAAAATGACATAAATATTCCTCAATGACACAAACACACCTTTTCGATGCACAAGATTGGTTAAAAACCCTAATTGGACAAGAAAAAGCCAAAGGAGGACGAAAATGACCTAATTATTCATCCAATGACACAAACACACCTATTGGATGCACAAGATTGGTTTAAAACCCTCATTGAACAAGAATAAGCCTGCGGAGGACGAAAATGACCTAAATGTTCATCCAATGACACAAGCACACCTATTGGATGCACAAGATTGTTTAAAATCCCTAATTGGACAACAATAAGCCTAGGGAGGACGAAAATGACCAAAATGTTTATACAATGACACAAATGAACTTATTGTATGCACAACATTGGTTAAAAACCCTAATTGGCCAAGAACAAGCCCAGGGAGGACGAAAATTACCTAATTGTTCATCCAATGACACAAATGAACTTATTGGATGTTCATCCAATGACACAAACACACCTATTGGATGCACAAGATTGGTTAAAAACCCTAATTGGACAAGAATATGCAAAGGGAGGAGGAAAATGACCTAAATGTCCATCCAATTACACAAACACACCTATTGGATGCACAAAATTGGTTAAAAACCATAATTGGACAAGAATAAGCCTAGAGAGGACGAAAATGACCTAAATGTTAATCCAATGACACAAATGAATTTATTGGATGCACAAGATTGGTTAAAAACCCTAATTGGACAAAAATAAGTCTAGGGAGGACGAAAATGACCTAATTGTTCATCCAATGACACAAACACACGTATTGGATGCACAAGATTGGTTAAAAACCCTAATTGGCCAAAAATAAGCATAGGGAGGACGAAAATGACCTAATTGTTCATCCATTAACACAAATGAACTTATTGGATGCACAAGATTGGTTAAAAACCATAATTTAATAAGAATAAGCCTAGGGAGGACGAAAATGTCCTAAATTTTAATCCAATGACACAAAGGAATTTATTGGATGCACAAGTTTGGCTAAAAACCCTATTTGGACATGAATAAGCCTATAGAGGACAAAATTGACCTAAATGTTTATACAATGACACAAATGAACTTATTGTTTGCACAAGATTGGTTAAAAACCCTAATTGGCCAAGAATAAGCCTAGGGAGAAACAAAATGACCTAATTGTTCATCCAATGACACAAATGAACTTATCGGATGCACTAGATTGGTTAAAAACCCTAATTGGACAAGAATAAGCAAAGGGAGGAGGAAAATGACCTAAATGTCCATCCAATTACACAAACACACCTATTGGATGCACAAAATTGGTTAAAAACCATAATTGGACAAGAATAAGCCTAGAGAGGACGAAAATGACCTAAATGTTAATCCAATGACACAAATGAATTTATTGGATGCACAAGATTGGTTAAAAACCCTAATTGGACAAAAATAAGTCTAGGGAGGACGAAAATGACCTAATTGTTCATCCAATGACACAAACACACCTATTGGATGCACAAGATTGGTTAAAAACCCTAATTGGACAAGAATAAGTTTAGGGAGAACGAAAATGACCTAAATGTTCATCCAATGACACAAACACACCTATTGGATGCACAAAATTGGTTAAAAAGCCTAATTGGACAAGATTAAGCCTAGAGAGGACGAAAATGTCCTAAATTTTAATCCAATGACACAAAGGAATTTATTGGATGCACAAGTTTGGCTAAAAACCCTATTTGGACATGAATAAGCCTATAGAGGATAAAATTGACCTAAATGTTTATACAATGACACAAATGAACTTATTGTTTGCACAAGATTGGTTAAAAACCCTAATTGGCCAAGAATAAGCCTAGGGAGGACGAAAATGACCTAATTGTTCATCCAATGACACAAATGAACTTATCGGATGCACTAGATTGGTTAAAAACCCTAATTGCATAAGAATAAGTCTAGGGAGGACGAAAATGACCTAATTGTTCATCCAACGACACAAACACACCTACTGGAAAGCACAAGATTGGTTAAAAACCCTAATTGGACAAGAATAAGCCTAGGGAGGACAAAAATGACCTAAATGTTCATCCAATGACACAAACACACCTATTGGATGCACAAGATTGGTTAAAAACCTTAATTGGACAAGAATAAGCCTAGAGAGGACGAAAATGACCTAAATGTTAATACAATGACACAAATGAACTTATTGGATGCACAAGATTGGTTAAAAACCCAAATTGGCCAAAAATAAGCATAGGGAGGACGACAATGACCTAATTGTTCATGCATTAACACAAATGAACTTATTGGATGCACAAGATTGGTTAAAAACCCTAATTTAATAAGAATAAGGCTAGGGAGGACGAAAATGACGTAATTGTTCATCCAATGACACACACACACCTATTGGATGCACAAGATTGGTTAAAAACCCTAATTGGACAAGAATAAGCTTAGGGAGAACAAAAATGACCTAAATCTTCGTCCAATGACACAAACACACCTATGGGATGCACAAGATTGGTTTAAAACCCTAATTGGACAAGAATAAGCCTAGAGAGAACAAAAATGACCTAAATGTTAATCCAATGACACAAATGAATTTATTGGATGCACCAGATTGGTTAAAAACCCTAATTGGACAAAAATAAGCCTTGGGAGGACGAAAATGACCTATTTGGTCATCCAATGACACAAACACACCTATGGGATGCACAAGATTGGTTTAAAACCCTAAATGGACAAGAATAAGGCTTGGGAGGACGAAAATGACCTAAATGTTCATCCAATGACACAAACACACCTTTTGGATGCACAAGATTGGTTAAAAACCCTAATTGGACAAGAATAAGCCAAGGGAGGACGAAAATGACCTAATTATTCATCCAATGACACAAACACACCTATTGGATGCACAAGATTGGTTAATAACCCTAATTGGACAAAAAAAAGCCTTGGGAGGACGAAAATGACCTAATTGTTCATCCAATGACACAAACACACCTATTGGATGCACAAGATTGGTCTAAAACCTTAAATGGACAAGAATAAGCCTTGGGAGGACGAAAATGACCTAAATATTCCTCAATGACACAAACACACCTTTTGGATGCACAAGATTGGTTAAAAACCCTAATTGGACAAGAATAAGCCAAGGGAGGACGAAAATGACCTAATTATTCATCCAATGACACAAACACACCTATTGGATGCACAAGATTGGTTTAAAACCCTAATTGAATAAGAATAAGCCTGCGGAGGACGAAAATGACCTAAATGTTCATCCAATGACGCAAACACACCTATTGGATGCACAAGATTGTTTAAAATCCCTAATGGGACAACAATAAGCCTAGGGAGGACGAAAATGACTGAAATGTTTATACAATGACACAAATGAACTTATTTTATCCACAACATTGGTTAAAAACCCTAATTGGCCAAGAATAAGCCTAGGGAAGACGAAAATTACCTAATTGTTCATCCAATGACACAAATGAACTTATTGGATGTTCATCCAATTACTCAAACACACCTATTGGATGCACAAGATTGGTTAAAAACCCTAATTGGACAAGAATAAGCAAAGGGAGGAGGAAAATGACCTAAATGTTCATCCAAGGACACCAACACACCTATTGGATGCACAAAATTGGTTAAAAACCCTAATTGGACAAGATAAAGACTAGAGAGGACGAAAATGTCCTAAATGTTAATCCAATGACACAAAGGAATTTATTGGATGCACAAGTTTGGCTAAAAACCCTATTTGGACATGAATAAGCCTATAGAGGACAAAATTGACCTAAATGTTTATACAATGACACAAATGAACTTATTGTTTGCACAAGATTGGTTAAAAACCCTAATTGGCCAAGAATAAGCCTAGGGAGGACGAAAATGACCTAATTGTTCATCCAATGACACAAATGAACTTATCAGATGCAATAGATTGGTTAAAAACCCTAATTGCATAAGAATAAGCCTAGGGAGGACGAAAATGACGTAATTGTTCATCTAATTACACAAACACACCTACTGGAAGCACAAGATTGGTTAAAAACCCTAATTGGACTAGAATAAGCCTAGGGATACAAAAATGACCTAAATGTTCATCCAATGACACAAACACACCTATTGGATGCACAAGATTGGTTAAAAACCTTAATTGGACAAGAATAAGCCTAGAGAGGACGAAAATGACCTAAATGTTAATACAATGACATAAATGAACTTATTGGATGCACAAGATTGGTTAAAAACCCTAATTGGCCAAAAATAAGCATAGGGAGGACGAAAATGACCTAATTGTTCATCCATTAACACAAATGAACTTATTGGATGCACAAGATTGGTTAAAAACCCTAATTGAATAAGAATAAGCCTAGGGAGGACGAAAAGGACCTAATTGTTCATCCAATGACACAAACACACATATCGGATGCACAAGATTGGTTTAAAACCCTAAATGGACATGAATAAGCATAGGGAGGACGAAAATGACCTAAATGTTCATCCAATGACACAAACACACCTTTTGGATGCACAAAATTGGTTAAAAACCCTAATTCGACAAGAATAAGCCTAGAGAGGACAAAAATGACTTAAATGTTAATCCAATGACACAAATGAATTTATTGGATGCACCAGATTGGTTAAAAACCCTAATTGGACAAAAATAAGCCTTGGGAGGACGAAAATGACCTAATTGGTCATCCAATGACACAAACACACCTATTGGATGCACAAGATTGGTTTAAAACCCTAAATGGACAAGAATAAGGCTTGGGAGGACGAAAATGACCTAAATGTTCATCCAATGACACAAACACACCTTTTGGATGCACAAGATTGGTTAAAAACCCTAATTGGACAAGAATAAGCCAAGGGAGGACGAAAATGACCTAATTATTCATCCAATGACACAAACACACCTATTGGATGCACAAGATTGGTTTAAAACCCTAATTGGACAAGAATAAGCCTAGGGAGGACGAAAATGACCTAAATGTTCATCCAATGACACAAACACACCTATTGGATGCACAAGATTGGTTAAAAACCCTAATTGGACAAGAATAAGCCTAGAGAGGACGAAAATGACCTAAATGTTAATACAATGACACAAATGAACTTATTGGATGCACAAGATTGGTTAAAAACCCTAATTGGCCAAGAATAAGCATAGGGAGGACGAAAATGACCTAATTGTTCATCCAATAACACAAATGAACTTATTGGACGCACAAGATTGGTTAAAAACCCTAATTGAATAAGAATAAGCCTAGGGAGGACGAAAATGACCTAATTGTTCATCCAATGACACAAACACACCTATCGGATGCACAAGATTGGTTTAAAACCCTAAATGGACAAGAATAAGCCTAGGGAGGACGAAAATGACCTAAATGTTCATCCAATGACACAAACACACTTGTTGGATGCACAAAATTGGTTAAAAACCCTAATTGGACAAGAATAAGCCTAGAGAGGACAAAAATGACCTAAATGTTAATCCAACGACACAAATGAATTTATTGGATGCACCAGATTGGTTAAAAACCCTAATTGGACAAAAATAAGCCTTGGGAGGACGAAAATGACCTAATTGGTCATCCAATGACACAAACACACCTATTGGATGCACAAGATTGGTTTAAAACCCTAAATGGACAAGAATAAGGTTTGGGAGGACGAAAATGACCTAAATGTTCATCCAATGACACAAACACACCTTTTGGATGCACAAGATTGGTTAAAAACCCTAATTGGACAAGAATAAGCCAAGGGAGGACGAAAATGACCTAATTATTCATCCAATGACACAAACACACCTATTGGATGCACAAGATTGGTTTAAAACCCTAATTGGACAAGAATAAACCTAGGGAGGACGAAAATTACCAAAATGTTCATCCAATGACACAAACACACCTATTGGATGCACAAGATTGGTTAAAAACCCTAATTGGACAAGAATAAGCCTAGAGTGGACGAAAATGACCTAAATGTTAATACAATGACACAAAGGAACTTATTGAATGCACAAGATTGGTTAGAAACCCTAATTGGCCAAGAATAAGCATAGGGAGACGAAAATGACCTAGTTGTTGATCCAATGACACAAATGAACTTATTGGATGCACAAGATTGGTTAAAAACCCTAATTGCATAAGAATAAGCTTAGGGAGGACGAAAATGACCTAATCATTTCTCCAATGATAAAAACACACCTATTGGATGCACAAGATTGGTTAAAAACCCTAATTGGACAAAAATAAGCCTTGGGAGGACGAAAATGAACTAATTGTTCATCCAATGACACAAACACACCTATTGGATGCACAAGATTGGTTTAAAACCTTAAATGGACAAGAATAAGCCTTGGGAGGACAAAAATGTCCTAAATATTCCTCAATGACACAAACACACCGTTTGGATGCACAAGATTGGTTAAAAACCCTAATTGGACAAGAATAAGCCAAGGGAGGACGAAAATGACCTAATTATTCATCCAATGACACAAACACACCTATTGGATGCACAAGATTGGTTTAAAACCCTAATTGAACAAGAATAAGCCTACGGAGGACGAAAATGACCTAAATGTTCATCCAATGACACAAACACACCTATTGGATGCACAAGATTGTTTAAAATCCCTAATTGGACAACAATAAGCCTAGGGAGGTCGAAAATGACCTAAATGTTTAAACATTGACACAAATGAACTTATTGTATGCACAACATTGGTTAAAAACCCTAATTGGCTAAGAATAAGCCTAGGGAGGACGAAAATTACCTAATTGTTCATCCAATGACACAAATGAACTTATTGGATGTTCATCCAATGACACAAACACACCTTTTGGATGCACAAGATTGGTTAAAAACCCTAATTGGACAAGAATAAGCCAAGGGAGGACGAAAATGACCTAATTATTCATCCAATGACACAAACACACCTATTGGATGCACAAGATTGGTTTAAAACCCTAATTGAACAAGAATAAGCCTGCGGAGGACGAAAATGACCTAAATGTTCATCCAATGACGCAAACACACCTATTGGATGCACAAGATTGTTTAAAATCCCTAATGGGACAACAATAAGCCTAGGGAGGACGAAAATGACCGAAATGTTTATACAATGACACAAATGAACTTATTTTATCCACAACATTGGTTAAAAACACTAATTGGCCAAGAATAAGCCTAGGGAAGACGAAAATTACCTAATTGTTCATCCAATGACACAAATGAACTTATTGGATGTTCATCCAATGACTCAAACACACCTATTGGATGCACAAGATTGGTTAAAAACCCTAATTGGACAAGAATAAGCAAAGGGAGGAGGAAAATGACCTAAATGTTCATCCAATGACACCAACACACCTATTGGATGATCAAAATTGGTTAAAAACCATAATTTGACAAGAATAAGCCTAGAGAGGACGAAAATGACCTAAATGTTAATCCAATGACACAAATGAATTTATTGGATGCACAAGATTAGTTAAAAACCCTAATTGGACAAGAAGAACCCTAGGGAGGACAAAAATGACATAAATGTTCATCCAATGACACAAACACACTTATAGGATGCACAAGATTGGTTAAAAAACCCTAGTTGGACAAGAAGAACCCTAGGGAGGACGAAAATGACCTAAATGTTCATCCAATGACACAAACACACCTATTGGATGCACAAGATTGGTTAAAAACCCTAATTTGAAAAGATTAAGTGTAGGGAGGACGAAAATGACCTAAATGTTCATCCAATGACACAAACACACATATTGGATGCACAAGATTGGTTAAAAACCCTAATTGGACAAGATTAAGTGTCGGGAGGACGAAAATGACCTAAATGTTCATCCAATGACACAAACACACCTATTGGATGCACAAAATTGGTTAAAAACCCTAATTGGACAAGATAAAGACTAGAGAGGACGAAAATGTCCTAAATGTTAATCCAATGACACAAAGGAATTTATTGGATGCACAAGTTTGGCTAAAAACCCTATTTGGACATGAATAAGCCTATAGAGGACAAAATTGACCTAAATGTTTATACAATGACACAAATGAACTTATTGTTTGCACAAGATTGGTTAAAAACCCTAATTGGCCAAGAATAAGCCTAGGGAGGACGAAAATGACCTAATTGTTCATCCAATGACACAAATGAACTTATCAGATGCAATAGATTGGTTAAAAACCCTAATTGCATAAGAATAAGCCTAGGGAGGACGAAAATGACGTAATTGTTCATCTAATTACACAAACACACCTACTGGAAGCACAAGATTGGTTAAAAACCCTAATTGGACAAGAATAAGCCTAGGGATACAAAAATGACCTAAATGTTCATCCAATGACACAAACACACCTATTGGATGCACAAGATTGGTTAAAAACCTTAATTGGACAAGAATAAGCCTAGAGAGGACGAAAATGACCTAAATGTTAATACAATGACATAAATGAACTTATTGGATGCACAAGATTGGTTAAAAACCCTAATTGGCCAAAAATAAGCATAGGGAGGACGAAAATGACCTAATTGTTCATCCATTAACACAAATGAACTTATTGGATGCACAAGATTGGTTAAAAACCCTAATTGAATAAGAATAAGCCTAGGGAGGACGAAAAGGACCTAATTGTTCATCCAATGACACAAACACACATATCGGATGCACAAGATTGGTTTAAAACCCTAAATGGACATGAATAAGCATAGGGAGGACGAAAATGACCTAAATGTTCATCCAATGACACAAACACACCTTTTGGATGCACAAAATTGGTTAAAAACCCTAATTCGACAAGAATAAGCCTAGAGAGGACAAAAATGACTTAAATGTTAATCCAATGACACAAATGAATTTATTGGATGCACCAGATTGGTTAAAAACCCTAATTGGACAAAAATAAGCCTTGGGAGGACGAAAATGACCTAATTGGTCATCCAATGACACAAACACACCTATTGGATGCACAAGATTGGTTTAAAACCCTAAATGGACAAGAATAAGGCTTGGGAGGACGAAAATGACCTAAATGTTCATCCAATGACACAAACACACCTTTTGGATGCACAAGATTGGTTAAAAACCCTAATTGGACAAGAATAAGCCAAGGGAGGACGAAAATGACCTAATTATTCATCCAATGACACAAACACACCTATTGGATGCACAAGATTGGTTTAAAACCCTAATTGGACAAGAATAAACCTAGGGAGGACGAAAATGACCTAAACGTTAATACGATGACACAAAGGAACTTATTGGATGCGCAAGATTGGTAAGAAACCCTAATTGTCCAAGAATAAGCATAGGGAGGACGAAAATGACCTAGTTGTTGATCCAATGACACAAATGAACTTATTGGATGCACAAGATTGGTTAAAAACCCTATTTGAATAAGAATAAGCCTAGGGAGGACGAAAATGACCTAATTGTTCATCCAATGACAAAAACAAACCTATTGGATGCACAAGATTGGTTAAAAACCCAAATTGGACATGAATAAGCCTATAGAGGACGAAAATGACCTAAATGTTTATACAATGACACAAATGAACTTATTGTATGCACAAGATTGGTTAAAAACCTTAATTGGACAAGAATAAGCCTAGAGAGGACGAAAATGACCTAAATGTTAATACAATGACACAAATAAACTTATTGGATGCACAAGATTGGTTAAAAACCCTAATTGGCCAAGAATAAGCATAGGGAGGACGAAAATGACCTAATTGTTCATCCAATTACACAAATGAACTTATTGGATGCACAAGATTGGTTAAAAACCCTAATTGAAAAACAATAAGCCTAGGGAGGACGAAAATGACCTAATTGTTCATCCAATGACACAAACACACCTGTTGGATGCACAAGATTGGTTAAAAACCCTAATTGGACAAGATAAAGCCTAGAGAGGACGAAAATGACCTAAATATTTATACAATGACACAAATGAACTTATTGTACGCACAACATTGGTTAAAAACCCTAATTGGCCAAGAATAAGCCTAGGGAGGACGAAAATGACCCAATTGTTCATCCAATGACACAAATGAACTTATTGGATGCACAAGATTGGTTAAAAACCATAATTGGACAAGAATAAGCCTAGGGAGGACGAAAATGACCTAATTGTTCATCCAATGACACAAACACACCTATCGGATGCACAATATTTGTTTAAAACCCTAAATGGACAAGAATAAGCCTAGGGAGGAAGAAAATGACCTAAATGTTCATCCAATGACACAAACACACATTTTGGATGCACAAAATTGGTTCAAAACCCTAATTGGACAAGAATAAGCCTAGAGAGGACGAAAATGACCTAAATGTTAATACGATGACACAAATGAACTTATTGGATGCACAAGATGGGTTAAAAACCCTAATTGGCCAAAAATTAGCATAGGGAGGACGAAAATGACCTAATTGTTCATCCAATAACACTAATGAACTTATTGGATGCACAAGATTGGTTAAAAACCCTAATTGAATAAGAATAAGCCTAGGGAGGACGAAAATGACCTAATTGTTCATCCAATGACACAGACACACCTATTGGAAGCACAAGATTGGTTAAAAACCCTAATTGGACAAGAATAAGCCTAGGGAGGACAAAAATGACCTAAATGTTCATCCAATGACACAAACACACCTATTGGATGCACAAGATTGGTTAAAAACCTTAATTGGACAAGAATAAGCCTAGAGAGGACGAAAATGACCTAAATGTTAATACAATGACACAAATGAACTTATTGGATGCTCAAGATTGGTTAAAACCCTAATTGGCCAAGAATAAGCATAGGGAGGACGAAAATGACCTAATTGTTCATCCAATAACACAAATGAACTTATTGGATGCACAAGATTGGTTAAAAACCCTAATTGAATAAGAATAAGCTTAGGGAGGACGAAAATGACCTAATTGTTCATCCAATGACACAAACACACCTATTGGAAGCACAAGATTGGTTAAAAACCGTAATTGGACAAGAATAAGCCTAGGGAGGACCAAAATGACCTAAATGTTCATCCAATGACACAAACACACCTATTGGATGCACAAGATTGGTTAAAAACCTTAATTGGACAAGAATAAGCCTAGAGAGGACGAAAATGACCTAAATGTTAATACAATGACACAAATGAACTTATTGGATGCACAAGATTGGTTAAAAACCCTAATTGGCAAAGAATAAGCACAGGGAGGACGAAAATGACCTAATTGTTCATCCAATTACACAAATGAACTTATTGGATGCACAAGATTGGTTAAAAACCCTAATTGAATAAGAATAAGCCTAGGGAGGACGAAAATGACCTAATTGTTCATCCAATGACACAAACACACCTATTGGATGCACAAGATTGGTTAAAAACCCTAATTGGACAAGAATAAGCCTAGGGAGGACGAAAATGACCTAATTGTTCATCCAATGACACAAACACACCTATTGGATGCACAAGATTGGTTAAAAACCCTAATTGGACAAGATAAAGCCTAGAGAGGACGTAAATGACCTAAATATTTATACAATGACACAAATAAACTTATTGTATGCACAACATTGGTTAAAAACCCTAATTGGCCAAGAATAAGCCTAGGGAGGACGAAAATGACCTAATTGTTCATCCAATGACACAAATGAACTTATTGGATGCACAAGATTGGTTAAAAACCCTATTTGAATAAGAATAAGCCTAGGGAGGACGAAAATGACCTAATTGTTCATCCAATGACAAAAACACACCTATTGGATGCACAAGATTGGTTAAAAACCCAAATTGGACATGAATAAGCCTTTAGAGGACGAAAATGACGTAAATGTTTATACAATGACACATATGAACTTATTGTATGCACAAGATTGGTTAAAAACCCTAATTGGCCAAGAATAAGCCTAGGGAGGACGAAGATGACCTAATTGTTCATCCAATGACACAAATGAACTTATTGGATGCACTAGATTGATTAAAAACCCTAATTGCATAAGAATAAGCTTAGGGAGGACGAAAATGACCTAATTGTTCATCCAACGACACAAACACACCTATTGGAAGAACAAGATTGGTTAAAAACCCTAATTGGACAAGAATAAGCCAAGGGAGGACGAAAATGACCTAAATGTTCATCCAATGACACAAACACACCTATTGGATGCACAAGATTGGTTAATAACCCTAATTGGACAAAAATAAGCCTTGGGAGGACGAAAATGACCTAATTGTTCATCCAATGACACAAACACACCTATTGGATGCACAAGATTGGTCTAAAACCTTAAATGGACAAGAATAAGCCTTGGGAGGACGAAAATGACCTAAATATTCCTCAATGACACAAACACACCTTTTGGATGCACAAGATTGGTTAAAAACCCTAATTGGACAAGAATAAGCCAAGGGAGGACGAAAATGACCTAATTATTCATCCAATGACACAAACACACCTATTGGATGCACAAGATTGGTTTAAAACCCTAATTGAATAAGAATAAGCCTGCGGAGGACGAAAATGACCTAAATGTTCATCCAATGACGCAAACACACCTATTGGATGCACAAGATTGTTTAAAATCCCTAATGGGACAACAATAAGCCTAGGGAGGACGAAAATGACTGAAATGTTTATACAATGACACAAATGAACTTATTTTATCCACAACATTGGTTAAAAACCCTAATTGGCCAAGAATAAGCCTAGGGAGGACGAAAATGACCTAATTGTTCATCCAATGACACAAATGAACTTATCAGATGCAATAGATTGGTTAAAAACCCTAATTGCATAAGAATAAGCCTAGGGAGGACGAAAATTACGTAATTGTTCATCTAATTACACAAACACACCTACTGGAAGCACAAGATTGGTTAAAAACCCTAATTGGACAAGAATAAGCCTAGGGATACAAAAATGACCTAAATGTTCATCCAATGACACAAACACACCTATTGGATGCACAAGATTGGTTAAAAACCTTAATTGGACAAGAATAAGCCTAGAGAGGACGAAAATGACCTAAATGTTAATACAATGACATAAATGAACTTATTGGATGCACAAGATTGGTTAAAAACCCTAATTGGCCAAAAATAAGCATAGGGAGGACGAAAATGACCTAATTGTTCATCCATTAACACAAATGAACTTATTGGATGCACAAGATTGGTTAAAAACCCTAATTGAATAAGAATAAGCCTAGGGAGGACGAAAAGGACCTAATTGTTCATCCAATGACACAAACACACATATCGGATGCACAAGATTGGTTTAAAACCCTAAATGGACATGAATAAGCATAGGGAGGACGAAAATGACCTAAATGTTCATCCAATGACACAAACACACCTTTTGGATGCACAAAATTGGTTAAAAACCCTAATTCGACAAGAATAAGCCTAGAGAGGACAAAAATGACTTAAATGTTAATCCAATGACACAAATGAATTTATTGGATGCACCAGATTGGTTAAAAACCCTAATTGGACAAAAATAAGCCTTGGGAGGACGAAAATGACCTAATTGGTCATCCAATGACACAAACACACCTATTGGATGCACAAGATTGGTTTAAAACCCTAAATCGACAAGAATAAGGCTTGGGAGGACGAAAATGACCTAAATGTTCATGCAATGACACAAACACACCTTTTGGATGCACAAGATTGGTTAAAAACCCTAATTGGACAAGAATAAGCCAAGGGAGAACGAAAACAACCTAATTATTCTTCCAATGACACAAACACTTCTATTGGATGCACAAGATTGGTTTAAAACCCTAATTGGACAAGAATAAACCTAGGGAGGACAAAAATGACCTAAATGTTAATACGACGACACAAAGGAACTTATTGGATGCGCAAGATTGGTTAGAAACCCTAATTGGCCAAGAATAAGCATAGGGAGGACGAAAATGTCCTAGTTGTTGATCCAATGACACAAATGAACTTATTGGATGCACAAGATTGGTTAAAAACCCTATTTGAATAAGAATAAGCTTAGGGAGGACGAAAATGACCTAATTGTTCATCCAATGACAAAAACAAACCTATTGGATGCACAAGATTGGTTAAAAACCCAAATTGGACATGAATAAGCCTATAGAGGACGAAAATGACCTAAATGTTTATACAATGACACAAATGAAATTATTGTATGCACAAGATTGGTTTAAAACCCTAATTGGCCAAGAATAAGCCTAGGGAGGACGAAAATGATCTAACTGTTCATCCAATGACACAAATGAACTTATTGGATGCACTAGATTGATTAAAAACCTTAATTGCATAAGAATAAGCCTAGGGAGGACGAAAATGACCTTATTGTTCATCCAACGACACAAACACACCTATTGGAAGCACAAGATTGGTTAAAAACCCTAATTGGACAAGAATAAGCATAGGGAGGACAAAAATGACCTAAATGTTCATCCAATGACACAAACACACCTATTGGATGCAGAAGATTGGTTAAAAACCTTAATTGGACAAGAATAAGCCTAGAGAGGACAAAAATGACCTAAATGTTAATACAATGACACAAATGAACTTATTGGATGCACAAGATTGGTTAAAAACCCTAATTGGCCAAGAATAAGCATAGGGAGGACGAAAATGACCTAATTGTTCATCCAATAACACAAATGAACTTATTGGATGCACAAGATTGGTTAAAAACCCTAATTGAATAAGAATAAGCCTAGGGAGGACGAAAATGACCTAATTGTTCATCCAACGACACAGACACACCTATAGGAAGCACAAGATTGGTTAAAAACCCTAATTGGACAAGAATAAGCATAGGGAGGACAAAAATGACCTAAATGTTCATCCAATGACACAAACACACCTATTGGATGCAGAAGATTGGTTAAAAACCTTAATTGGACAAGAATAATCCTAGAGAGGACGAAAATGACCTAAATGTTAATACAATGACACAAATGAACTTATTGGATGCACAAGATTGGTTAAAAACCCTAATTGGCCAAGAATAAGCATAAGGAGGACGAAAATGACCTAATTGTTCATCCAATTACACAAATGAACTTATTGGATGCACAAGATTGGTTAAAAACCCTAATTGAATAAGAATAAGCCTAGGGAGGACGAAAATGACCTAATTGTTCATCCAATGACACAAACACACCTATTGGATGCACAAGATTGGTTAAAAACCCTAATTGGACAAGAATAAGCTTAGGGAGAACGAAAATGACCTAAATGTTCATCCAATGACACAAACACACCTATTGGATGCACAAAATTGGTTAAAAATGCAAATTGGACAAGATTAAGCCTAGAGAGGGAGAAAATGTCCTAAATGTTAATCCAATGACACAATGGAATTTATTGGATGCACAAGATTGGTTAAAAACCCTAATTGGCTAAGAATAAGCCTATGGAGGACGAAAATGACCTAATTGTTCATCCATTGACACAAATGAACTTATCGGATGCACTAGAATGGTTAAAAACCCTAATTGCATAAGAATTAGCCTAGGGAGGACGAAAATGACCTAATTGTTCATCCAATGACACAAACACACCTATTGGAAGCACAAGATTGGTTAAAAACCCTAATTGTACAAGAATAAGCATAGGGAGGACAAAAATGACCTAAATGTTCATCCAATGACACAAACACACCTATTGGATGCACAAGATTGGTTAAAAACCTTAATTGGACAAGAATAAGCCTAGAGGGGACGAAAATGACCTAAATGTTAATACAATGACACAAATGAACTTATTGGATGCACAAGATTGGTTAAAAACCCTAATTGGCGAAGAATAAGCATAGGGAGGACGAAAATGACCTAATTGTTCATCCAACAACACAAATGAACTTATTGGATGCGCAAGATTGATTAAAAACCCTAATTGAATAAGAATAAGCTTAGGGAGGACGAAAATGACCTAAATGTTCATCCAATGACACAAACACACCTTTTGGATGGAGAAGATTGGTTAAAAACCCTAATGGACAAGAATAAGCGAAGGGAGGACGAAAATGACCTAATTATTCATCCAATGACACAAACAACCTATTGGATGCACAAGATTGGTTAAAAACCCTAATTGGACAAGAATAAGCTTAGGGAGAAGGAAAATGACCTAAATGTTCATCCAATGACACAAAAACACCTATTGGATGCACAAAATTGAATAAAAACCCTAATTAGACAAGATTAAGCCTAGAGAAGACGAAAATGTCCTAAATGTTAATCCAATGACACAAAGGAATTTATTGGATGCACAAGATTGGCTAAAAACCCTATTTGGACATGAATAAGCCTATAGAGGACAAAATTGACCTAAATGTTTATACAATGACACGAATGAACTTATTGTTTGCACAAGATTGGTTAAATACACTAATTGGCCAAGAATAAGCCTACGGAGGACGAAAATGACCTAATTGTTCATCCAATGACACAAATGAACTTATCGGATGCACTAGATTGGTTAAAAACCCTAATTGCATAAGAATAAGCCTAGGGAGGACGAAAATGACCTAATTGTTCATCCAATGACACAAACACACCTATTGGATGCACAAGATTGGTTAAAAACCCTAATTGGACAAGAATAAGCCTAGGGAGGACGAAAATGACCTAATTGTTCATCCAATGACACAAACACACCTATTGGATGCACAAGATTGGTTAAAAACCCTAATTGGACAAGATAAAGCCTAGAGAGGACGTAAATGACCTAAATATTTATACAATGACACAAATAAACTTATTGTATGCACAACATTGGTTAAAAACCCTAATTGGCCAAGAATAAGCCTAGGGAGGACGAAAATGACCTAATTGTTCATCCAATGACACAAATGAACTTATTGGATGCACAAGATTGGTTAAAAACCCTATTTGAATAAGAATAAGCCTAGGGAGGACGAAAATGACCTAATTGTTCATCCAATGACAAAAACACACCTATTGGATGCACAAGATTGGTTAAAAACCCAAATTGGACATGAATAAGCCTTTAGAGGACGAAAATGACGTAAATGTTTATACAATGACACATATGAACTTATTGTATGCACAAGATTGGTTAAAAACCCTAATTGGCCAAGAATAAGCCTAGGGAGGACGAAGATGACCTAATTGTTCATCCAATGACACAAATGAACTTATTGGATGCACTAGATTGATTAAAAACCCTAATTGCATAAGAATAAGCCTAGGGAGGACGAAAATGACCTAATTGTTCATCCAACGACACAAACACACCTATTGGAAGCACAAGATTGGTTAAAAACCCTAATTGGACAAGAATAAGCCAAGGGAGGACGAAAATGACCTAAATGTTCATCCAATGACACAAACACACCTATTGGATGCACAAGATTGGTTAATAACCTTAATTGGACAAAAATAAGCCTTGGGAGGACGAAAATGACCTAATTGTTCATCCAATGACACAAACACACCTATTGGATGCACAAGATTGGTCTAAAACCTTAAATGGACAAGAATAAGCCTTGGGAGGACGAAAATGACCTAAATATTCCTCAATGACACAAACACACCTTTTGGATGCACAAGATTGGTTAAAAACCCTAATTGGACAAGAATAAGCCAAGGGAGGACGAAAATGACCTAATTATTCATCCAATGACACAAACACACCTATTGGATGCACAAGATTGGTTTAAAACCCTAATTGAACAAGAATAAGCCTGCGGAGGACGAAAATGACCTAAATGTTCATCCAATGACGCAAACACACTTATTGGATGCACAAGATTGTTTAAAATCCCTAATGGGACAACAATAAGCCTAGGGAGGACGAAAATGACCGAAATGTTTATACAATGACACAAATGAACTTATTTTATCCACAACATTGGTTAAAAACACTAATTGGCCAAGAATAAGCCTAGGGAAGACGAAAATTACCTAATTGTTCATCCAATGACACAAATGAACTTATTGGATGTTCATCCAATGACTCAAACACACCTATTGGATGCACAAGATTGGTTAAAAACCCTAATTGGACAAGAATAAGCAAAGGGAGGAGGAAAATGACCTAAATGTTCATCCAATGACACCAACACACCTATTGGATGATCAAAATTGGTTAAAAACCATAATTGGACAAGAATAAGCCTAGAGAGGACGAAAATGACCTAAATGTTAATCCAATGACACAAATGAATTTATTGGATGCACAAGATTAGTTAAAAACCCTAATTGGACAAAAATAAGCCTAGGGAGGACGAAAATGACCTAATTGTTCATCCAATGACACAAACACACCTATTGGATGCACAAGATTGGTTAAAAACCCTAATTGGACAAGAATAAGCTTAGGGAGAACGAAAATGACCTAAATGTTCATCCAATGACACAAACACACCTATTGGATGCACAAAATTGGTTAAAAACCCTAATTGGACAAGATAAAGACTAGAGAGGACGAAAATGTCCTAAATGTTAATCCAATGACACAAAGGAATTTATTGGATGCACAAGTTTGGCTAAAAACCCTATTTGGACATGAATAAGCCTATAGAGGACAAAATTGACCTAAATGTTTATACAATGACACAAATGAACTTATTGTTTGCACAAGATTGGTTAAAAACCCTAATTGGCCAAGAATAAGCCTAGGGAGGACGAAAATGACCTAATTGTTCATCCAATGACACAAATGAACTTATCAGATGCAATAGATTGGTTAAAAACCCTAATTGCATAAGAATAAGCCTAGGGAGGACGAAAATGACGTAATTGTTCATCTAATTACACAAACACACCTACTGGAAGCACAAGATTGGTTAAAAACCCTAATTGGACAAGAATAAGCCTAGGGATACAAAAATGACCTAAATGTTCATCCAATGACACAAACACACCTATTGGATGCACAAGATTGGTTAAAAACCTTAATTGGACAAGAATAAGCCTAGAGAGGACGAAAATGACCTAAATGTTAATACAATGACATAAATGAACTTATTGGATGCACAAGATTGGTTAAAAACCCTAATTGGCCAAAAATAAGCATAGGGAGGACGAAAATGACCTAATTGTTCATCCATTAACACAAATGAACTTATTGGATGCACAAGATTGGTTAAAAACCCTAATTGAATAAGAATAAGCCTAGGGAGGACGAAAAGGACCTAATTGTTCATCCAATGACACAAACACACATATCGGATGCACAAGATTGGTTTAAAACCCTAAATGGACATGAATAAGCATAGGGAGGACGAAAATGACCTAAATGTTCATCCAATGACACAAACACACCTTTTGGATGCACAAAATTGGTTAAAAACCCTAATTCGACAAGAATAAGCCTAGAGAGGACAAAAATGACTTAAATGTTAATCCAATGACACAAATGAATTTATTGGATGCACCAGATTGGTTAAAAACCCTAATTGGACAAAAATAAGCCTTGGGAGGACGAAAATGACCTAATTGGTCATCCAATGACACAAACACACCTATTGGATGCACAAGATTGGTTTAAAACCCTAAATGGACAAGAATAAGGCTTGGGAGGACGAAAATGACCTAAATGTTCATCCAATGACACAAACACACCTTTTGGATGCACAAGATTGGTTAAAAACCCTAATTGGACAAGAATAAGCCAAGGGAGGACGAAAATGACCTAATTATTCATCCAATGACACAAACACACCTATTGGATGCACAAGATTGGTTTAAAACCCTAATTGAATAAGAATAAGCCTGCGGAGGACGAAAATGACCTAAATGTTCATCCAATGACGCAAACACACCTATTGGATGCACAAGATTGTTTAAAATCCCTAATGGGACAACAATAAGCCTAGGGAGGACGAAAATGACTGAAATGTTTATACAATGACACAAATGAACTTATTTTATCCACAACATTGGTTAAAAACCCTAATTGGCCAAGAATAAGCCTAGGGAAGACGAAAATTACCTAATTGTTCATCCAATGACACAAATGAACTTATTGGATGTTCATCCAATTACTCAAACACACCTATTGGATGCACAAGATTGGTTAAAAACCCTAATTGGACAAGAATAAGCAAAGGGAGGAGGAAAATGACCTAAATGTTCATCCAAGGACACCAACACACCTATTGGATGCACAAAATTGGTTAAAAACCCTAATTGGACAAGATAAAGACTAGAGAGGACGAAAATGTCCTAAATGTTAATCCAATGACACAAAGGAATTTATTGGATGCACAAGTTTGGCTAAAAACCCTATTTGGACATGAATAAGCCTATAGAGGACAAAATTGACCTAAATGTTTATACAATGACACAAATGAACTTATTGTTTGCACAAGATTGGTTAAAAACCCTAATTGGCCAAGAATAAGCCTTGGGAGGACGAAAATGACCTAATTGTTCATCCAATGACACAAATGAACTTATCAGATGCAATAGATTGGTTAAAAACCCTAATTGCATAAGAATAAGCCTAGGGAGGACGAAAATGACGTAATTGTTCATCTAATTACACAAACACACCTACTGGAAGCACAAGATTGGTTAAAAACCCTAATTGGACAAGAATAAGCCAAGGGAGGACAAAAATGACCTAAATGTTCATCCAATGACACAAACACACCTATTGGATGCACAAGATTGGTTAAAAACCTTAATTGGACAAGAATAAGCCTAGAGAGGACGAAAATGACCTAAATGTTAATACAATGACATAAATGAACTTATTGGATGCACAAGATTGGTTAAAAACCCTAATTGGCCAAAAATAAGCATAGGGAGGACGTAAATGACCTAATTGTTCATCCATTAACACAAATGAACTTATTGGATGCACAAGATTGGTTAAAAACCCTAATTGAATAAGAATAAGCCTAGGGAGGACGAAAAGGACCTAATTGTTCATCCAATGACACAAACACACCTATTGGATGCACAAGGTTGGTTAAAAACCCTAATTGGACAAGAATAAGCTTAGGGAGAACGAAAACGACCTAAATCTTCATCCAATGACACAAACACACTTATTGGATGCACAAAATTTGTTAAAAACCCTAATTGGACAAGATTAAGCCTAGAGAGGACGAAAATGTTCTAAATGTTAATCCAATGACACAAATGAATTTATTGGATGCACAAGATTGGTTAAAAACCCTAATTGGACAAGAATAAGCCTAGGGAGGAAGAAAATGACCTAATTGTTCATCCAATGACACAAACACACATATCGGATGCACAAGATTGGTTTAAAACCCTAAATGGACATGAATAAGCATAGGGAGGACGAAAATGACCTAAATGTTCATCCAATGACACAAACACACCTTTTGGATGCACAAAATTGGTTAAAAACCCTAATTCGACAAGAATAAGCCTAGAGAGGACAAAAATGACTTAAATGTTAATCCAATGACA
>JBBPBT010000228.1:344264-388800 GCA_037974875.1 Cicer bijugum
ACGTAATTGTTCATCTAATTACACAAACACACCTACTGGAAGCACAAGATTGGTTAAAAACCCTAATTGGACAAGAATAAGCCTAGGGATACAAAAATGACCTAAATGTTCATCCAATGACACAAACACACCTATTGGATGCACAAGATTGGTTAAAAACCTTAATTGGACAAGAATAAGCCTAGAGAGGACGAAAATGACCTAAATGTTAATACAATGACATAAATGAACTTATTGGATGCACAAGATTGGTTAAAAACCCTAATTGGCCAAAAATAAGCATAGGGAGGACGAAAATGACCTAATTGTTCATCCATTAACACAAATGAACTTATTGGATGCACAAGATTGGTTAAAAACCCTAATTGAATAAGAATAAGCCTAGGGAGGACGAAAAGGACCTAATTGTTCATCCAATGACACAAACACACATATCGGATGCACAAGATTGGTTTAAAACCCTAAATGGACATGAATAAGCATAGGGAGGACGAAAATGACCTAAATGTTCATCCAATGACACAAACACACCTTTTGGATGCACAAAATTGGTTAAAAACCCTAATTCGACAAGAATAAGCCTAGAGAGGACAAAAATGACTTAAATGTTAATCCAATGACACAAATGAATTTATTGGATGCATCAGATTGGTTAAAAACCCTAATTGGACAAAAATAAGCCTTGGGAGGACGAAAATGACCTAATTGGTCATCCAATGTCACAAACACACCTATTGGATGCACAAGATTGGTTTAAATCCCTAAATGGACAAGAATAAGGCTTGGGAGGACGAAAATGACCTAAATGTTCATGCAATGACACAAACACACCTTTTGGATGCACAAGATTGGTTAAAAACCCTAATTGGACAAGAATAAGCCAAGGGAGAACGAAAACAACCTAATTATTCTTCCAATGACACAAACACTTCTATTGGATGCACAAGATTGGTTTAAAACCCTAATTGGACAAGAATAAACCTAGGGAGGACAAAAATGACCTAAATGTTAATACGACGACACAAAGGAACTTATTGGATGCGCAAGATTGGTTAGAAACCCTAATTGGCCAAGAATAAGCATAGGGAGGACGAAAATGTCCTAGTTGTTGATCCATTGACACAAATGAACTTATTGGATGCACAAGATTGGTTAAAAACCCTATTTGAATAAGAATAAGCTTAGGGAGGACGAAAATGACCTAATTGTTCATCCAATGACAAAAACAAACCTATTGGATGCACAAGATTGGTTAAAAACCCAAATTGGACATGAATAAGCCTATAGAGGACGAAAATGACCTAAATGTTTATACAATGACACAAATGAAATTATTGTATGCACAAGATTGGTTTAAAACCCTAATTGGCCAAGAATAAGCCTAGGGAGGACGAAAATGATCTAACTGTTCATCCAATGACACAAATGAACTTATTGGATGCACTAGATTGATTAAAAACCCTAATTGCATAAGAATAAGCCTAGGGAGGACGAAAATGACCTTATTGTTCATCCAACGACACAAACACACCTATTGGAAGCACAAGATTGGTTAAAAACCCTAATTGGACAAGAATAAGCATAGGGAGGACAAAAATGACCTAAATGTTCATCCAATGACACAAACACACCTATTGGATGCAGAAGATTGGTTAAAAACCTTAATTGGACAAGAATAAGTCTAGAGAGGACAAAAATGACCTAAATGTTAATACAATGACACAAATGAACTTATTGGATGCACAAGATTGGTTAAAAACCCTAATTGGCCAAGAATAAGCATAGGGAGGACGAAAATGACCTAATTGTTCATCCAATAACACAAATGAACTTATTGGATGCACAAGATTGGTTAAAAACCCTAATTGAATAAGAATAAGCCTAGGGAGGACGAAAATGACCTAATTGTTCATCCAACGACACAGACACACCTATAGGAAGCACAAGATTGGTTAAAAACCCTAATTGGACAAGAATAAGCATAGGGAGGACAAAAATGACCTAAATGTTCATCCAATGACACAAACACACCTATTGGATGCAGAAGATTGGTTAAAAACCTTAATTGGACAAGAATAAGCCTAGAGAGGACAAAAATGACCTAAATGTTAATACAATGACACAAATGAACTTATTGGATGCACAAGATTGGTTAAAAACCCTAATTGGCCAAGAATAAGCATAGGGAGGACGAAAATGACCTAATTGTTCATCCAATAACACAAATGAACTTATTGGATGCACAAGATTGGTTAAAAACCCTAATTGAATAAGAATAAGCCTAGGGAGGACGAAAATGACCTAATTGTTCATCCAACGACACAGACACACCTATTGGAAGCACAAGATTGGTTAAAAACCCTAATTGGACAAGAATAAGCATAGGGAGGACAAAAATGACCTAAATGTTCATCCAATGACACAAACACACCTATTGGATGCAGAAGATTGGTTAAAAACCTTAATTGGACAAGAATAATCCTAGAGAGGACGAAAATGACCTAAATGTTAATACAATGACACAAATGAACTTATTGGATGCACAAGATTGGTTAAAAACCCTAATTGGCCAAGAATAAGCATAAGGAGGACGAAAATGACCTAATTGTTCATCCAATTACACAAATGAACTTATTGGATGCACAAGATTGGTTAAAAACCCTAATTGATTAACAATAAGCCTAAAGAGGACGAAAATGACCTAATTGTTCATCCAATGACACAAACACACCTATTGGATGCACAAGATTGGTTAAAAACCCTAATTGGACAAGATAAAGCCTAGAGAGGACGTAAATGACCTAAATATTTATACAATGACACAAATAAACTTATTGTATGCACAACATTGGTTAAAAACCCTAATTGGCCAAGAATAAGCCTAGGGAGGACGAAAATGACCTAATTGTTCATCCAATGACACAAATGAACTTATTGGATGCACAAGATTGGTTAAAAACCCTATTTGAATAAGAATAAGCCTAGGGAGGACGAAAATGACCTAATTGTTCATCCAATGACAAAAACACACCTATTGGATGCACAAGATTGGTTAAAAACCCAAATTGGACATGAATAAGCCTTTAGAGGACGAAAATGACGTAAATGTTTATACAATGACACATATGAACTTATTGTATGCACAAGATTGGTTAAAAACCCTAATTGGCCAAGAATAAGCCTAGGGAGGACGAAGATGACCTAATTGTTCATCCAATGACACAAATGAACTTATTGGATGCACTAGATTGATTAAAAACCCTAATTGCATAAGAATAAGCTTAGGGAGGACGAAAATGACCTAATTGTTCATCCAACGACACAAACACACCTATTGGAAGCACAAGATTGGTTAAAAACCCTAATTGGACAAGAATAAGCCAAGGGAGGACGAAAATGACCTAAATGTTCATCCAATGACACAAACACACCTATTGGATGCACAAGATTGGTTAATAACCCTAATTGGACAAAAATAAGCCTTGGGAGGACGAAAATGACCTAATTGTTCATCCAATGACACAAACACACCTATTGGATGCACAAGATTGGTCTAAAACCTTAAATGGACAAGAATAAGCCTTGGGAGGACGAAAATGACCTAAATATTCCTCAATGACACAAACACACCTTTTGGATGCACAAGATTGGTTAAAAACCCTAATTGGACAAGAATAAGCCAAGGGAGGACGAAAATGACCTAATTATTCATCCAATGACACAAACACACCTATTGGATGCACAAGATTGGTTTAAAACCCTAATTGAATAAGAATAAGCCTGCGGAGGACGAAAATGACCTAAATGTTCATCCAATGACGCAAACACACCTATTGGATGCACAAGATTGTTTAAAATCCCTAATGGGACAACAATAAGCCTAGGGAGGACGAAAATGACTGAAATGTTTATACAATGACACAAATGAACTTATTTTATCCACAACATTGGTTAAAAACCCTAATTGGCCAAGAATAAGCCTAGGGAAGAAGAAAATTACCTAATTGTTCATCCAATGACACAAATGAACTTATTGGATGTTCATCCAATTACTCAAACACACCTATTGGATGCACAAGATTGGTTAAAAACCCTAATTGGACAAGAATAAGCAAAGGGAGGAGGAAAATGACCTAAATGTTCATCCAAGGACACCAACACACCTATTGGATGCACAAAATTGGTTAAAAACCCTAATTGGACAAGATAAAGACTAGAGAGGACGAAAATGTCCTAAATGTTAATCCAATGACACAAAGGAATTTATTGGATGCACAAGTTTGGCTAAAAACCCTATTTGGACATGAATAAGCCTATAGAGGACAAAATTGACCTAAATGTTTATACAATGACACAAATGAACTTATTGTTTGCACAAGATTGGTTAAAAACCCTAATTGGCCAAGAATAAGCCTAGGGAGGACGAAAATGACCTAATTGTTCATCCAATGACACAAATGAACTTATCAGATGCAATAGATTGGTTAAAAACCCTAATTGCATAAGAATAAGCCTAGGGAGGACGAAAATGACGTAATTGTTCATCTAATTACACAAACACACCTACTGGAAGCACAAGATTGGTTAAAAACCCTAATTGGACAAGAATAAGCCAAGGGAGGACAAAAATGACCTAAATGTTCATCCGATGACACAAACACACCTATTGGATGCACAAGATTGGTTAAAAACCTTAATTGGACAAGAATAAGCCTAGAGAGGACGAAAATGACCTAAATGTTAATACAATGACATAAATGAACTTATTGGATGCACAAGATTGGTTAAAAACCCTAATTGGCCAAAAATAAGCATAGGGAGGACGTAAATGACCTAATTGTTCATCCATTAACACAAATGAACTTATTGGATGCACTAGATTGGTTAAAAACCCTAATTGAACAAGAATAAGCCTAGGGAGGACGAAAACGACCTAAATCTTCATCCAATGACACAAACACACTTATTGGATGCACAAAATTTGTTAAAAACCCTAATTGGACAAGATTAAGCCTAGAGAGGACGAAAATGTTCTAAATGTTAATCCAATGACACAAATGAATTTATTGGATGCACAAGATTGGTTAAAAACCCTAATTGGACAAGAATAAGCCTAGGGAGGAAGAAAATGACCTAATTGTTCATCCAATGACACAAACACACATATCGGATGCACAAGATTGGTTTAAAACCCTAAATGGACATGAATAAGCATAGGGAGGACGAAAATGACCTAAATGTTCATCCAATGACACAAACACACCTTTTGGATGCACAAAATTGGTTAAAAACCCTAATTCGACAAGAATAAGCCTAGAGAGGACAAAAATGACTTAAATGTTAATCCAATGACACAAATGAATTTATTGGATGCACCAGATTGGTTAAAAACCCTAATTGGACAAAAATAAGCCTTGGGAGGACGAAAATGACCTAATTGGTCATCCAATGACACAAACACACCTATTGGATGCACAAGATTGGTTTAAAACCCTAAATGGACAAGAATAAGGCTTGGGAGGACGAAAATGACCTAAATGTTCATCCAATGACACAAACACACCTTTTGGATGCAAAAGATTGGTTAAAAACCCTAATTGGACAAGAATAAGTCTAGGGAGGACGAAAATGACCGAAATGTTTATACAATGACACAAATGAACTTATTGTATGCACAACATTGGTTAAAAACCCTAATTGGCCAAGAATAAGCCTAGGGAGGACGAAAATTACCTAATTGTTCATCCAAAGACACAAATGAACTTATTGGATGTTCATCCAATGACACAAACACACCTATTGGATGCACAAGATTGGTTAAAAACCCTAATTGGACAAGAATAAGCAAAGGGAGGAGGAAAATGACCTAAATGTTCATCCAATGACACAAACACACCTATTGGATGCACAAAATTGGTTAAAAACAATAATTGGACAAGAATAAGCCTAGAGAGGACGAAAATGACCTAACTGTTAATCCAATGACACAAATGAATTTATTGGATGCAAAAGATTGGTTACAAACCCTAATTGGACAACAATAAGCCTAGGGAGGACGAAAATGACCTAAATGTTCATCCAATAACGCAAACACACCTTTTGGATGCACAAGATTGGTTAAAAACCCTAATTGGACAAGAATAAGCCAAGGGAGGACGAAAATGACCTAATTATTCGTCCAATGACACAAACACACCTATTGGATGCACAAGATTGGTTTAAAACCCTAATTGGACAAGAATAAACCTAGGGAGGACGAAAATGACCAAAATGTTCATCCAATGATACAAACACACCTATTGGATGCACAAGATTGGTTAAAACCCCTAATTGGACAAGAATAAGCCTAGAGTGGACGAAAATGACCTAAATGTTAATACAATGACACAAAGGAACTTATTGAATGCACAAGATTGGTTAGAAACCCTAATTGGCTAAGAATAAGCATAGGGATGACGAAAATGACCTAGTTGTTGATCCAATGACACAAATGAACTTATTGGATGCACAAGATTGGTCAAAAACGCTAATTGCATAAGAATAAGCTTAGGGAGGACGAAAATGACCTAATTGTTCATCCAATGACAAAAACACACCTATTGGATGCACAAGATTGGTTAAAAACCCTAATTGGACAAAAATAAGCCTTGGGAGGACGAAAATGACCTAATTGTTCATCCAATGACACAAACACACCTATTGGATGCACAAGATTGGTTTAAAATCTTAAATGGACAAGAATAAGCCTTGGGAGGACGAAAATGACCTAAATATTCCTCAATGACACAAACACACCTTTTGGATGCACAAGATTGGTTAAAAACCCTAATTGGACAAGAATAAGCCAAGGGAGGACGAAAATGACCTAATTATTCATCCAATGACACAAACACACCTATTGGATGCACAAGATTGGTTTAAAACCCTAATTGGACAAGAATAAACCTAGGGATGACGAAAATGACCTAAATGTTCATCCAATGACACAAACACACCTATTGGTTGCACAAAATTGTTTAAAAACCCTAATTGGACAAGAATAAGCCTAGAGAGGACGAAAATGACCTAAATGTTAATCCAATGACACAAATGAATTTATTGGATGCACAAGATTGGTTTAAAACACTAATTGGACAAGAATAAGCCTAGGGAGGACGAAAATGACCTAATTGTTCATCCAATGACACAAACACACCTATTGGATGCACAAGATTGGTTAAAAACCCTAATTGGACAAGAATAAGCCTAGGGAGGACGAAAATGACCTAATTGTTCATCCAATGACACAAACACACCTATTGGATGCACAAGATTGGTTAAAAACCCTAATTGGACAAGATAAAGCCTAGAGAGGACGTAAATGACCTAAATATTTATACAATGACACAAATAAACTTATTGTATGCACAACATTGGTTAAAAACCCTAATTGGCCAAGAATAAGCCTAGGGAGGACGAAAATGACCTAATTGTTCATCCAATGACACAAATGAACTTATTGGATGCACAAGATTGGTTAAAAACCCTATTTGAATAAGAATAAGCCTAGGGAGGACGAAAATGACCTAATTGTTCATCCAATGACAAAAACACACCTATTGGATGCACAAGATTGGTTAAAAACCCAAATTGGACATGAATAAGCCTTTAGAGGACGAAAATGACGTAAATGTTTATACAATGACACATATGAACTTATTGTATGCACAAGATTGGTTAAAAACCCTAATTGGCCAAGAATAAGCCTAGGGAGGACGAAGATGACCTAATTGTTCATCCAATGACACAAATGAACTTATTGGATGCACTAGATTGATTAAAAACCCTAATTGCATAAGAATAAGCCTAGGGAGGACGAAAATGACCTAATTGTTCATCCAACGACACAAACACACCTATTGGAAGCACAAGATTGGTTAAAAACCCTAATTGGACAAGAATAAGCCAAGGGAGGACGAAAATGACCTAAATGTTCATCCAATGACACAAACACACCTATTGGATGCACAAGATTGGTTAATAACCTTAATTGGACAAAAATAAGCCTTGGGAGGACGAAAATGACCTAATTGTTCATCCAATGACACAAACACACCTATTGGATGCACAAGATTGGTCTAAAACCTTAAATGGACAAGAATAAGCCTTGGGAGGACGAAAATGACCTAAATATTCCTCAATGACACAAACACACCTTTTGGATGCACAAGATTGGTTAAAAACCCTAATTGGACAAGAATAAGCCAAGGGAGGACGAAAATGACCTAATTATTCATCCAATGACACAAACACACCTATTGGATGCACAAGATTGGTTTAAAACCCTAATTGAATAAGAATAAGCCTGCGGAGGACGAAAATGACCTAAATGTTCATCCAATGACGCAAACACACCTATTGGATGCACAAGATTGTTTAAAATCCCTAATGGGACAACAATAAGCCTAGGGAGGACGAAAATGACTGAAATGTTTATACAATGACACAAATGAACTTATTTTATCCACAACATTGGTTAAAAACCCTAATTGGCCAAGAATAAGCCTAGGGAAGACGAAAATTACCTAATTGTTCATCCAATGACACAAATGAACTTATTGGATGTTCATCCAATTACTCAAACACACCTATTGGATGCACAAGATTGGTTAAAAACCCTAATTGGACAAGAATAAGCAAAGGGAGGAGGAAAATGACCTAAATGTTCATCCAAGGACACCAACACACCTATTGGATGCACAAAATTGGTTAAAAACCCTAATTGGACAAGATAAAGACTAGAGAGGACGAAAATGTCCTAAATGTTAATCCAATGACACAAAGGAATTTATTGGATGCACAAGTTTGGCTAAAAACCCTATTTGGACATGAATAAGCCTATAGAGGACAAAATTGACCTAAATGTTTATACAATGACACAAATGAACTTATTGTTTGCACAAGATTGGTTAAAAACCCTAATTGGCCAAGAATAAGCCTTGGGAGGACGAAAATGACCTAATTGTTCATCCAATGACACAAATGAACTTATCAGATGCAATAGATTGGTTAAAAACCCTAATTGCATAAGAATAAGCCTAGGGAGGACGAAAATGACGTAATTGTTCATCTAATTACACAAACACACCTACTGGAAGCACAAGATTGGTTAAAAACCCTAATTGGACAAGAATAAGCCAAGGGAGGACAAAAATGACCTAAATGTTCATCCAATGACACAAACACACCTATTGGATGCACAAGATTGGTTAAAAACCTTAATTGGACAAGAATAAGCCTAGAGAGGACGAAAATGACCTAAATGTTAATACAATGACATAAATGAACTTATTGGATGCACAAGATTGGTTAAAAACCCTAATTGGCCAAAAATAAGCATAGGGAGGACGTAAATGACCTAATTGTTCATCCATTAACACAAATGAACTTATTGGATGCACTAGATTGGTTAAAAACCCTAATTGAACAAGAATAAGCCTAGGGAGGACGAAAACGACCTAAATCTTCATCCAATGACACAAACACACTTATTGGATGCACAAAATTTGTTAAAAACCCTAATTGGACAAGATTAAGCCTAGAGAGGACGAAAATGTTCTAAATGTTAATCCAATGACACAAATGAATTTATTGGATGCACAAGATTGGTTAAAAACCCTAATTGGACAAGAATAAGCCTAGGGAGGAAGAAAATGACCTAATTGTTCATCCAATGACACAAACACACATATCGGATGCACAAGATTGGTTTAAAACCCTAAATGGACATGAATAAGCATAGGGAGGACGAAAATGACCTAAATGTTCATCCAATGACACAAACACACCTTTTGGATGCACAAAATTGGTTAAAAACCCTAATTCGACAAGAATAAGCCTAGAGAGGACAAAAATGACTTAAATGTTAATCCAATGACACAAATGAATTTATTGGATGCACCAGATTGGTTAAAAACCCTAATTGGACAAAAATAAGCCTTGGGAGGACGAAAATGACCTAATTGGTCATCCAATGACACAAACACACCTATTGGATGCACAAGATTGGTTTAAAACCCTAAATGGACAAGAATAAGGCTTGGGAGGACGAAAATGACCTAAATGTTCATCCAATGACACAAACACACCTTTTGGATGCACAAGATTGGTTAAAAACCCTAATTGGACAAGAATAAGCCAAGGGAGGACGAAAATGACCTAATTATTCATCCAATGACACAAACACACCTATTGGATGCACAAGATTGGTTAATAACCCTAATTGGACAAAAAAAAGCCTTGGGAGGACGAAAATGACCTAATTGTTCATCCAATGACACAAACACACCTATTGGATGCACAAGATTGGTCTAAAACCTTAAATGGACAAGAATAAGCCTTGGGAGGACGAAAATGACCTAAATATTCCTCAATGACACAAACACACCTTTTGGATGCACAAGATTGGTAAAAAACCCTAATTGGACAAGAATAAGCCAAGGGAGGACGAAAATGACCTAATTATTCATCCAATGACACAAACACACCTATTGGATGCACAAGATTGGTTTAAAACCCTAATTGAACAAGAATAAGCCTGCGGAGGACGAAAATGACCTAAATGTTCATCCAATGACGCAAACACACCTATTGGATGCACAAGATTGTTTAAAATCCCTAATGGGACAACAATAAGCCTAGGGAGGACGAAAATGACCGAAATGTTTATACAATGACACAAATGAACTTATTTTATCCACAACATTGGTTAAAAACCCTAATTGGCCAAGAATAAGCCTAGGGAAGACGAAAATTACCTAATTGTTCATCCAATGACACAAATGAACTTATTGGATGTTCATCCAATGACTCAAACACACCTATTGGATGCACAAGATTGGTTAAAAACCCTAATTGGACAAGAATAAGCAAAGGGAGGAGGAAAATGACCTAAATGTTCATCCAATGACACCAACACACCTATTGGATGCACAAAATTGGTTAAAAACCATAATTGGACAAGAATAAGCCTAGAGAGGACGAAAATGACCTAAATGTTAATCCAATGACACAAATGAATTTATTGGATGCACAAGATTAGTTAAAAACCCTAATTGGACAAAAATAAGCCTAGGGAGGACGAAAATGACCTAATTGTTCATCCAATGACACAAACACACCTATTGGATGCACAAAATTGGTTAAAAACCCTAATTGGACAAGATAAAGACTAGAGAGGACGAAAATGTCCTAAATGTTAATCCAATGACACAAAGGAATTTATTGGATGCACAAGTTTGGCTAAAAACCCTATTTGGACATGAATAAGCCTATAGAGGACAAAATTGACCTAAATGTTTATACAATGACACAAATGAACTTATTGTTTGCACAAGATTGGTTAAAAACCCTAATTGGCCAAGAATAAGCCTAGGGAGGACGAAAATGACCTAATTGTTCATCCAATGACACAAATGAACTTATCAGATGCAATAGATTGGTTAAAAACCCTAATTGCATAAGAATAAGCCTAGGGAGGACGAAAATTACGTAATTGTTCATCTAATTACACAAACACACCTACTGGAAGCACAAGATTGGTTAAAAACCCTAATTGGACAAGAATAAGCCTAGGGATACAAAAATGACCTAAATGTTCATCCAATGACACAAACACACCTATTGGATGCACAAGATTGGTTAAAAACCTTAATTGGACAAGAATAAGCCTAGAGAGGACGAAAATGACCTAAATGTTAATACAATGACATAAATGAACTTATTGGATGCACAAGATTGGTTAAAAACCCTAATTGGCCAAAAATAAGCATAGGGAGAACGAAAATGACCTAATTGTTCATCCATTAACACAAATGAACTTATTGGATGCACAAGATTGGTTAAAAACCCTAATTGAATAAGAATAAGCCTAGGGAGGACGAAAAGGACCTAATTGTTCATACAATGACACAAACACACCTATTGGATGCACAAGATTGGTTAAAAACCCTAATTGGACAAGAATAAGCTTAGGGAGAACGAAAACGACCTAAATCTTCATCCAATGACACAAACACACTTATTGGATGCACAAAATTTGTTAAAAACCCTAATTGGACAAGATTAAGCCTAGAGAGGACGAAAATGTTCTAAATGTTAATCCAATGACACAAATGAATTTATTGGATGCACAAGATTGGTTAAAAACCCTAATTGGACAAGAATAAGCCTAGGGAGGAAGAAAATGACCTAATTGTTCATCCAATGACACAAACACACATATCGGATGCACAAGATTGGTTTAAAACCCTAAATGGACATGAATAAGCATAGGGAGGACGAAAATGACCTAAATGTTCATCCAATGACACAAACACACCTTTTGGATGCACAAAATTGGTTAAAAACCCTAATTCGACAAGAATAAGCCTAGAGAGGACAAAAATGACTTAAATGTTAATCCAATGACATAAATGAATTTATTGGATGCACAAGATTAGTTAAAAACCCTAATTGGACAAAAATAAGCCTAGGGAGGACGAAAATGACCTAATTGTTCATCCAATGACACAAACACACCTATTGGATGCACAAGATTGGTCTAAAACCTTAAATGGACAAGAATAAGCCTTGGGAGGACGAAAATGACCTAAATATTCCTCAATGACACAAACACACCTTTTGGATGCACAAGATTGGTTAAAAACCCTAATTGGACAAGAATAAGCCAAGGGAGGACGAAAATGACCTAATTATTCATCCAATGACACAAACACACCTATTGGATGCACAAGATTGGTTTAAAACCCTAATTGAATAAGAATAAGCCTGCGGAGGACGAAAATGACCTAAATGTTCATCCAATGACGCAAACACACCTATTGGATGCACAAGATTGTTTAAAATCCCTAATGGGACAACAATAAGCCTAGGGAGGACGAAAATGACTGAAATGTTTATACAATGACACAAATGAACTTATTTTATCCACAACATTGGTTAAAAACCCTAATTGGCCAAGAATAAGCCTAGGGAAGACGAAAATTACCTAATTGTTCATCCAATGACACAAATGAACTTATTGGATGTTCATCCAATTACTCAAACACACCTATTGGATGCACAAGATTGGTTAAAAACCCTAATTGGACAAGAATAAGCAAAGGGAGGAGGAAAATGACCTAAATGTTCATCCAAGGACACCAACACACCTATTGGATGCACAAAATTGGTTAAAAACCCTAATTGGACAAGATAAAGACTAGAGAGGACGAAAATGTCCTAAATGTTAATCCAATGACACAAAGGAATTTATTGGATGCACAAGTTTGGCTAAAAACCCTATTTGGACATGAATAAGCCTATAGAGGACAAAATTGACCTAAATGTTTATACAATGACACAAATGAACTTATTGTTTGCACAAGATTGGTTAAAAACCCTAATTGGCCAAGAATAAGCCTAGGGAGGACGAAAATGACCTAATTGTTCATCCAATGACACAAATGAACTTATCAGATGCAATAGATTGGTTAAAAACCCTAATTGCATAAGAATAAGCCTAGGGAGGACGAAAATGACGTAATTGTTCATCTAATTACACAAACACACCTACTGGAAGCACAAGATTGGTTAAAAACCCTAATTGGACTAGAATAAGCCTAGGGATACAAAAATGACCTAAATGTTCATCCAATGACACAAACACACCTATTGGATGCACAAGATTGGTTAAAAACCTTAATTGGACAAGAATAAGCCTAGAGAGGACGAAAATGACCTAAATGTTAATACAATGACATAAATGAACTTATTGGATGCACAAGATTGGTTAAAAACCCTAATTGGCCAAAAATAAGCATAGGGAGGACGAAAATGACCTAATTGTTCATCCATTAACACAAATGAACTTATTGGATGCACAAGATTGGTTAAAAACCCTAATTGAATAAGAATAAGCCTAGGGAGGACGAAAAGGACCTAATTGTTCATCCAATGACACAAACACACATATCGGATGCACAAGATTGGTTTAAAACCCTAAATGGACATGAATAAGCATAGGGAGGACGAAAATGACCTAAATGTTCATCCAATGACACAAACACACCTTTTGGATGCACAAAATTGGTTAAAAACCCTAATTCGACAAGAATAAGCCTAGAGAGGACAAAAATGACTTAAATGTTAATCCAATGACACAAATGAATTTATTGGATGCACCAGATTGGTTAAAAACCCTAATTGGACAAAAATAAGCCTTGGGAGGACGAAAATGACCTAATTGGTCATCCAATGACACAAACACACCTATTGGATGCACAAGATTGGTTTAAAACCCTAAATGGACAAGAATAAGGCTTGGGAGGACGAAAATGACCTAAATGTTCATCCAATGACACAAACACACCTTTTGGATGCACAAGATTGGTTAAAAACCCTAATTGGACAAGAATAAGGCAAGGGAGGACGAAAATGACCTAATTATTCATCCAATGACACAAACACACCTATTGGATGCACAAGATTGGTTTAAAACCCTAATTGGACAAGAATAAACCTAGGGAGGACGAAAATGACCTAAATGTTAATACGATGACACAAAGGAACTTATTGGATGCGCAAGATTGGTTAGAAACCCTAATTGGCCAAGAATAAGCATAGGGAGGACGAAAATGACCTAGTTGTTGATCCAATGACACAAATGAACTTATTGGATGCACAAGATTGGTTAAAAACCCTATTTGAATAAGAATAAGCCTAGGGAGGACGAAAATGACCTAATTGTTCATCCAATGACACAAACACTCCTATTGGATGCACAAGATTGATTAAAAACCCTAATTGGACAAGAATAAGCCTAAGGAGTACGAAAATGACCTAAATGTTCCTCCAATGACACAAACACACTTATTGGATGCACAAAATTGGTTAAAAACCCTAATTGGACAAGAATACGCTTAGGGAGAACGAAAATGACCTAAATGTTCCTCCAATGACACAAACACACTTATTGGATGCACAAAATTGGTTAAAAACCCTAATTGGACAAGATTAAGCCTAGAGAGGACGAAAATGTCCTAAATGTTAATCCAATGACACAAATGAATTTATTGGATGCACAAGATTGGTTAAAAACCCTAATTGAATAAGAATAAGCCTAGGGAGGACGAAAATGAGCTAATTGTTCATCCAATGACACAAACACACCTATTGGATGCACAAGATTGGTTAAAAACCCTAATTGGACAAGAATAAGCCTAGGGAGGACGAAAATGACCTAATTGTTCATCCAATGACACAAACACACCTATCGGATGCACAATATTGGTTTAAAACCCTAAATGGACAAGAATAAGCCTAGGAAGGAAGAAAATGACCTAAATGTTCATCCAATGACACAAACACACATTTTGGATGCACAAAATTGGTTCAAAACCCTAATTGGACAAGAATAAGCCTAGAGAGGACGAAAATGACCTAAATGTTAATCCAATGACACAAATGAATTTATTGGATGCACTAGATTGGTTAAAAACCCTAATTGAATAAGAATAAGCCTAGGGAGGACGAAAATGACCTAATTGTTCATCCAATGACACAAACACACCTATTGGATGCACAAGATTGGTTAAAAACCCTAATTGGACAAGAATAAGCCTAGGGAGAACGAAAATGACCTAAATGTTCATCCAATGACACAAACACACCTATTGGATGCACAAGATTGGTTGAAAACCCTAATTGGACAAGAATAACCCTAGGGGGAACGAAAATGACCTAAATGTTCATCCAATGACACAAACACACCTATTGGATGCACAAGATTGGTTAAAAACCCTAATTGGACAAGAATAACCCTAGGGAGGACGAAAATGACCTAAATGTTCATCCAATGACACAAACACACCTATTGGATGCACAAGATTGGCTAAAAACCCTAATTGGAGTAGAATAACCCTAGGGAGGACGAAAATGACCTAAATGTTCATCCAATGACACAAACACACGTATTGGATGCACAAGATTGGTTAAAAACCCTAATTGGACAAGAATAACCCTAGGGAGGACGAAAATGACCTAAATGTTCATCCAATGACACAAACACACCTATTGGATGCACAAGATTGGTTAAAAACCCTAATTGGACAAGAAGAACCCTAGGGAGGACAAAAACGACCCAAATGTTCATCCAATGACACAAACACACCTATTGGATGCACAAGATTGGTTAAAAACCCTAATTGGACAAGAAGAACCCTAGGGAGGACGAAAATGACCTAAATGTTCATCCAATGACACAAACACACCTAGTGGATGCACAAGATTGGTTAAAAACCCTAAATGGACAAGAATAAGTGTAGGGAGGACGAAAATGACCTAAATGTTCATCCAATGACACAAACACACCTATTGGATGCACAAGATTGGTTAAAAACCCTAATTGGACAAGAATAAGTTTAGGGAGGACGAAAATGACCTAAATGTTCTTCCAATGACACAAACACACCTATTGGATGCACAAGATTGGTTAAAAACCCTAATTGGACAAGAATAATCCTAGGGAGGACGAAAATGACCTAATTGTTCATCCAATGACACAAACACACCTATTGGATGCACAAGATTGGTTAAAAACCCTAATTGGACAAGAATAAGCCTAGGGAGGACGAAAATGACCTAATTGTTCATCCAATGACACAAACACACCTATTGGATGCACAAGATTGGTTAAAAACCCTAATTGGACAAGATAAAGCCTAGAGAGGACGTAAATGACCTAAATATTTATACAATGACACAAATAAACTTATTGTATGCACAACATTGGTAAAAAACCCTAATTGGCCAAGAATAAGCCTAGGGAGGACGAAAATGACCTAATTGTTCATCCAATGACACAAATGAACTTATTGGATGCACAAGATTGGTTAAAAACCCTATTTGAATAAGAATAAGCCTAGGGAGGACGAAAATGACCTAATTGTTCATCCAATGACAAAAACACACCTATTGGATGCACAAGATTGGTTAAAAACCCAAATTGGACATGAATAAGCCTATAGAGGACGAAAATGACGTAAATGTTTATACAATGACACATATGAACTTATTGTATGCACAAGATTGGTTAAAAACCCTAATTGGCCAAGAATAAGCCTAGGGAGGACGAAGATGACCTAATTGTTCATCCAATGACACAAATGAACTTATTGGATGCACTAGATTGATTAAAAACCCTAATTGCATAAGAATAAGCCTAGGGAGGACGAAAATGACCTAATTGTTCATCCAACGACACAAACACACCTATTGGAAGCACAAGATTGGTTAAAAACCCTAATTGGACAAGAATAAGCCAAGGGAGGACGAAAATGACCTAAATGTTCATCCAATGACACAAACACACCTATTGGATGCACAAGATTGGTTAATAACCTTAATTGGACAAAAATAAGCCTTGGGAGGACGAAAATGACCTAATTGTTCATCCAATGACACAAACACACCTATTGGATGCACAAGATTGGTCTAAAACCTTAAATGGACAAGAATAAGCCTTGGGAGGACGAAAATGACCTAAATATTCCTCAATGACACAAACACACCTTTTGGATGCACAAGATTGGTTAAAAACCCTAATTGGACAAGAATAAGCCAAGGGAGGACGAAAATGACCTAATTATTCATCCAATGACACAAACACACCTATTGGATGCACAAGATTGGTTTAAAACCCTAATTGAATAAGAATAAGCCTGCGGAGGACGAAAATGACCTAAATGTTCATCCAATGACGCAAACACACCTATTGGATGCACAAGATTGTTTAAAATCCCTAATGGGACAACAATAAGCCTAGGGAGGACGAAAATGACTGAAATGTTTATACAATGACACAAATGAACTTATTTTATCCACAACATTGGTTAAAAACCCTAATTGGCCAAGAATAAGCCTAGGGAAGACGAAAATTACCTAATTGTTCATCCAATGACACAAATGAACTTATTGGATGTTCATCCAATTACTCAAACACACCTATTGGATGCACAAGATTGGTTAAAAACCCTAATTGGACAAGAATAAGCAAAGGGAGGAGGAAAATGACCTAAATGTTCATCCAAGGACACCAACACACCTATTGGATGCACAAAATTGGTTAAAAACCCTAATTGGACAAGATAAAGACTAGAGAGGACGAAAATGTCCTAAATGTTAATCCAATGACACAAAGGAATTTATTGGATGCACAAGTTTGGCTAAAAACCCTATTTGGACATGAATAAGCCTATAGAGGACAAAATTGACCTAAATGTTTATACAATGACACAAATGAACTTATTGTTTGCACAAGATTGGTTAAAAACCCTAATTGGCCAAGAATAAGCCTAGGGAGGACGAAAATGACCTAATTGTTCATCCAATGACACAAATGAACTTATCAGATGCAATAGATTGGTTAAAAACCCTAATTGCATAAGAATAAGCCTAGGGAGGACGAAAATGACGTAATTGTTCATCTAATTACACAAACACACCTACTGGAAGCACAAGATTGGTTAAAAACCCTAATTGGACTAGAATAAGCCTAGGGATACAAAAATGACCTAAATGTTCATCCAATGACACAAACACACCTATTGGATGCACAAGATTGGTTAAAAACCTTAATTGGACAAGAATAAGCCTAGAGAGGACGAAAATGACCTAAATGTTAATACAATGACATAAATGAACTTATTGGATGCACAAGATTGGTTAAAAACCCTAATTGGCCAAAAATAAGCATAGGGAGGACGAAAATGACCTAATTGTTCATCCATTAACACAAATGAACTTATTGGATGCACAAGATTGGTTAAAAACCCTAATTGAATAAGAATAAGCCTAGGGAGGACGAAAAGGACCTAATTGTTCATCCAATGACACAAACACACATATCGGATGCACAAGATTGGTTTAAAACCCTAAATGGACATGAATAAGCATAGGGAGGACGAAAATGACCTAAATGTTCATCCAATGACACAAACACACCTTTTGGATGCACAAAATTGGTTAAAAACCCTAATTCGACAAGAATAAGCCTAGAGAGGACAAAAATGACTTAAATGTTAATCCAATGACACAAATGAATTTATTGGATGCACCAGATTGGTTAAAAACCCTAATTGGACAAAAATAAGCCTTGGGAGGACGAAAATGACCTAATTGGTCATCCAATGACACAAACACACCTATTGGATGCACAAGATTGGTTTAAAACCCTAAATGGACAAGAATAAGGCTTGGGAGGACGAAAATGACCTAAATGTTCATCCAATGACACAAACACACCTTTTGGATGCACAAGATTGGTTAAAAACCCTAATTGGACAAGAATAAGCCAAGGGAGGACGAAAATGACCTAATTATTCATCCAATGACACAAACACACCTATTGGATGCACAAGATTGGTTAAAAACCCTAATTGGACAAAAATAAGCCTTGGGAGGACGAAAATGACCTAATTGTTCATCCAATGACACAAACACACCTATTGGATGCACAAGATTGGTTTAAAATCTTAAATGGACAAGAATAAGCCTTGGGAGGACGAAAATGACCTAAATATTCCTCAATGACACAAACACACCTTTTGGATGCACAAGATTGGTTAAAAACCCTAATTGGACAAGAATAAGCCAAGGGAGGACGAAAATGACCTAATTATTCATCCAATGACACAAACACACCTATTGGATGCACAAGATTGGTTTAAAACCCTAATTGAATAAGAATAAGCCTACGGAGGACGAAAATGACCTAAATGTTCATCCAATGACGCAAACACACCTATTGGATGCACAAGATTGTTTAAAATCCCTAATGGGACAACAATAAGCCTAGGGAGGACGAAAATGACTGAAATGTTTATACAATGACACAAATGAACTTATTTTATCCACAACATTGGTTAAAAACCCTAATTGGCCAAGAATAAGCCTAGGGAAGACGAAAATTACCTAATTGTTCATCCAATGACACAAATGAACTTATTGGATGTTCATCCAATTACTCAAACACACCTATTGGATGCACAAGATTGGTTAAAAACCCTAATTGGACAAGAATAAGCAAAGGGAGGAGGAAAATGACCTAAATGTTCATCCAAGGACACCAACACACCTATTGGATGCACAAAATTGGTTAAAAACCCTAATTGGACAAGATAAAGACTAGAGAGGACGAAAATGTCCTAAATGTTAATCCAATGACACAAAGGAATTTATTGGATGCACAAGTTTGGCTAAAAACCCTATTTGGAAATGAATAAGCCTATAGAGGACAAAATTGACCTAAATGTTTATACAATGACACAAATGAACTTATTGTTTGCACAAGATTGGTTAAAAACCCTAATTGGCCAAGAATAAGCCTAGGGAGGACGAAAATGACCTAATTGTTCATCCAATGACACAAATGAACTTATCAGATGCAATAGATTGGTTAAAAACCCTAATTGCATAAGAATAAGCCTAGGGAGGACGAAAATGACGTAATTGTTCATCTAATTACACAAACACACCTACTGGAAGCACAAGATTGGTTAAAAACCCTAATTGGAAAAGAATAAGCCAAGGGAGGACAAAAATGACCTAAATGTTCATCCAATGACACAAACACACCTATTGGATGCACAAGATTGGTTAAAAACCTTAATTGGACAAGAATAAGCCTAGAGAGGACGAAAATGACCTAATTGTTCATCCAATGACACAAACACACATATCGGATGCACAAGATTGGTTTAAAACCCTAAATGGACATGAATAAGCATAGGGAGGACGAAAATGACCTTAATGTTCATCCAATGACACAAACACACCTTTTGGATGCACAAAATTGGTTAAAAACCCTAATTCGACAAGAATAAGCCGAGAGAGGACAAAAATGACTTAAATGTTAATCCAATGACATAAATGAATTTATTGGATGCACAAGATTAGTTAAAAACCCTAATTGGACAAAAATAAGCCTAGGGAGGACGAAAATGACCTAATTGTTCATCCAATGACAAAAACAAACCTATTGGATGCACAAGATTGGTTAAAAACCCAAATTGGACATGAATAAGCCTATAGAGGACGAAAATGACCTAAATGTTTATACAATGACACAAATGAAATTATTGTATGCAAAAGATTGGTTAAAAACCCTAATTGGCCAAGAATAAGCCTAGGGAGGACGAAAATGATCTAACTGTTCATCCAATGACACAAATGAACTTATTGGATGCACTAGATTGATTAAAAACCCTAATTGCATAAGAATAAGCCTAGGGAGGACGAAAATGACCTAATTGTTCATCCAACGACACAAACACACCTATTGGAAGCTCAAGATTGGTTAAAAACCCTAATTGGACAAGAATAAGCATAGGGAGGACAAAAATGACCTAAATGTTCATCCAATGACACAAACACACCTATTGGATGCAGAAGATTGGTTAAAAACCTTAATTGGACAAGAATAAGCCTAGAGAGGACAAAAATGACCTAAATGTTAATACAATGACACAAATGAACTTATTGGATGCACAAGATTGGTTAAAAACCCTAATTGGCCAAGAATAAGCATAGGGAGGACGAAAATGACCTAATTGTTCATCCAATAACACAAATGAACTTATTGGATGCACAAGATTGGTTAAAAACCCTAATTGAATAAGAATAAGCCTAGGGAGGACGAAAATGACCTAATTGTTCATCCAACGACACAGACACACCTATAGGAAGCACAAGATTGGTTAAAAACCCTAATTGGACAAGAATAAGCATAGGGAGGACAAAAATGACCTAAATGTTCATCCAATGACACAAACACACCTATTGGATGCAGAAGATTGGTTAAAAACCTTAATTGGACAAGAATAATCCTAGAGAGGACGAAAATGACCTAAATGTTAATACAATGACACAAATGAACTTATTGGATGCACAAGATTGGTTAAAAACCCTAATTGGCCAAGAATAAGCATAAGGAGGACGAAAATGACCTAATTGTTCATCCAATTACACAAATGAACTTATTGGATGCACAAGATTGGTTAAAAACCCTAATTGAATAAGAATAAGCCTAGGGAGGACGAAAATGACCTAATTGTTCATCCAATGACACAAACACACCTATTGGATGCACAAGATTGGTTAAAAACCCTAATTGGACAAGAATAAGCCTAGGGAGGACGAAAATGACCTAATTGTTCATCCAATGACACAAACACACCTATTGGATGCACAAGATTGGTTAAAAACCCTAATTGGACAAGATAAAGCCTAGAGAGGACGTAAATGACCTAAATATTTATACAATGACACAAATAAACTTATTGTATGCACAACATTGGTTAAAAACCCTAATTGGCCAAGAATAAGCCTAGGGAGGACGAAAATGACCTAATTGTTCATCCAATGACACAAATGAACTTATTGGATGCACAAGATTGGTTAAAAACCCTATTTGAATAAGAATAAGCCTAGGGAGGACGAAAATGACCTAATTGTTCATCCAATGACAAAAACACACCTATTGGATGCACAAGATTGGTTAAAAACCCAAATTGGACATGAATAAGCCTTTAGAGGACGAAAATGACGTAAATGTTTATACAATGACACATATGAACTTATTGTATGCACAAGATTGGTTAAAAACCCTAATTGGCCAAGAATAAGCCTAGGGAGGACGAAGATGACCTAATTGTTCATCCAATGACACAAATGAACTTATTGGATGCACTAGATTGATTAAAAACCCTAATTGCATAAGAATAAGCCTAGGGAGGACGAAAATGACCTAATTGTTCATCCAACGACACAAACACACCTATTGGAAGCACAAGATTGGTTAAAAACCCTAATTGGACAAGAATAAGCCAAGGGAGGACGAAAATGACCTAAATGTTCATCCAATGACACAAACACACCTGTTGGATGCACAAGATTGGTTAATAACCCTAATTGGACAAAAATAAGCCTTGGGAGGACGAAAATGACCTAATTGTTCATCCAATGACACAAACACACCTATTGGATGCACAAGATTGGTCTAAAACCTTAAATGGACAAGAATAAGCCTTGGGAGGACGAAAATGACCTAAATATTCCTCAATGACACAAACACACCTTTTGGATGCACAAGATTGGTAAAAAACCCTAATTGGACAAGAATAAGCCAAGGGAGGACGAAAATGACCTAATTATTCATCCAATGACACAAACACACCTATTGGATGCACAAGATTGGTTTAAAACCCTAATTGAACAAGAATAAGCCTGCGGAGGACGAAAATGACCTAAATGTTCATCCAATGACGCAAACACACCTATTGGATGCACAAGATTGTTTAAAATCCCTAATGGGACAACAATAAGCCTAGGGAGGACGAAAATGACCGAAATGTTTATACAATGACACAAATGAACTTATTTTATCCACAACATTGGTTAAAAACCCTAATTGGCCAAGAATAAGCCTAGGGAAGACGAAAATTACCTAATTGTTCATCCAATGACACAAATGAACTTATTGGATGTTCATCCAATGACTCAAACACACCTATTGGATGCACAAGATTGGTTAAAAACCCTAATTGGACAAGAATAAGCAAAGGGAGGAGGAAAATGACCTAAATGTTCATCCAATGACACCAACACACCTATTGGATGCACAAAATTGGTTAAAAACCATAATTGGACAAGAATAAGCCTAGAGAGGACGAAAATGACCTAAATGTTAATCCAATGACACAAATGAATTTATTGGATGCACAAGATTAGTTAAAAACCCTAATTGGACAAAAATAAGCCTAAGGAGGACGAAAATGACCTAATTGTTCATCCAATGACACAAACACACCTATTGGATGCACAAGATTGGTTAAAAACCCTAATTGGACAAGAATAAGCCTAGGGAGGACGAAAATGATCTAACTGTTCATCCAATGACACAAATGAACTTATTGGATGCACTAGATTGATTAAAAACCCTAATTGCATAAGAATAAGCCTAGGGAGGACGAAAATGACCTTATTGTTCATCCAACGACACAAACCCACCTATTGGAAGCACAAGATTGGTTAAAAACCCTAATTGGACAAGAATAAGCATAGGGAGGACAAAAATGACCTAAATGTTCATCCAATGACACAAACACACATATTGGATGCAGAAGATTGGTTAAAAACCTTAATTGGACAAGAATAAGCCTAGAGAGGACAAAAATGACCTAAATGTTAATACAATGACACAAATGAACTTATTGGATGCACAAGATTGGTTAAAAACCCTAATTGGCCAAGAATAAGCATAGGGAGGACGAAAATGACCTAATTGTTCATCCAATAACACAAATGAACTTATTGGATGCACAAGATTGGTTAAAAACCCTAATTGAATAAGAATAAGCCTAGGGAGGACGAAAATGACCTAATTGTTCATCCAACGACACAGACACACCTATTGGAAGCACAAGATTGGTTAAAAACCCTAATTGGACAAGAATAAGCATAGGGAGGACAAAAATGACCTAAATGTTCATCCAATAACACAAACACACCTATTGGATGCAGAAGATTGGTTAAAAACCTTAATTGGACAAGAATAATCCTAGAGAGGACGAAAATGACCTAAATGTTAATACAATGACACAAATGAACTTATTGGATGCACAAGATTGGTTAAAAACCCTAATTGGCCAAGAATAAGCATAAGGAGGACGAAAATGACCTAATTGTTCATCCAATTACACAAATGAACTTATTGGATGCACAAGATTGGTTAAAAACCCTAATTGAATAAGAATAAGCCTAGGGAGGACGAAAATGACCTAATTGTTCATCCAATGACACAAACACACCTATTGGATGCACAAGATTGGTTAAAAACCCTAATTGGACAAGAATAAGCTTAGGGAGAACGAAAATGACCTAAATGTTCATCCAATCACACAAACACACCTATTGGATGCACAAAATTGGTTAAAAACCCTAATTGGACAAGATAAAGACTAGAGAGGACGAAAATGTCCTAAATGTTAATCCAATGACACAAAGGAATTTATTGGATGCACAAGTTTGGCTAAAAACCCTATTTGGACATGAATAAGCCTATAGAGGACAAAATTGACCTAAATGTTTATACAATGACACAAATGAACTTATTGTTTGCACAAGATTGGTTAAAAACCCTAATTGGCCAAGAATAAGCCTAGGGAGGACGAAAATGACCTAATTGTTCATCCAATGACACAAATGAACTTATCAGATGCAATAGATTGGTTAAAAACCCTAATTGCATAAGAATAAGCCTAGGGAGGACGAAAATGACGTAATTGTTCATCTAATTACACAAACACACCTACTGGAAGCACAAGATTGGTTAAAAACCCTAATTGGACTAGAATAAGCCTAGGGATACAAAAATGACCTAAATGTTCATCCAATGACACAAACACACCTATTGGATGCACAAGATTGGTTAAAAACCTTAATTGGACAAGAATAAGCCTAGAGAGGACGAAAATGACCTAAATGTTAATACAATGACATAAATGAACTTATTGGATGCACAAGATTGGTTAAAAACCCTAATTGGCCAAAAATAAGCATAGGGAGGACGAAAATGACCTAATTGTTCATCCATTAACACAAATGAACTTATTGGATGCACAAGATTGGTTAAAAACCCTAATTGAATAAGAATAAGCCTAGGGAGGACGAAAAGGACCTAATTGTTCATCCAATGACACAAACACACATATCGGATGCACAAGATTGGTTTAAAACCCTAAATGGACATGAATAAGCATAGGGAGGACGAAAATGACCTAAATGTTCATCCAATGACACAAACACACCTTTTGGATGCACAAAATTGGTTAAAAACCCTAATTCGACAAGAATAAGCCTAGAGAGGACAAAAATGACTTAAATGTTAATCCAATGACACAAATGAATTTATTGGATGCACCAGATTGGTTAAAAACCCTAATTGGACAAAAATAAGCCTTGGGAGGACGAAAATGACCTAATTGGTCATCCAATGACACAAACACACCTATTGGATGCACAAGATTGGTTTAAAACCCTAAATGGACAAGAATAAGGCTTGGGAGGACGAAAATGACCTAAATGTTCATCCAATGACACAAACACACCTTTTGGATGCACAAGATTGGTTAAAAACCCTAATTGGACAAGAATAAGCCAAGGGAGGACGAAAATGACCTAATTATTCATCCAATGACACAAACACACCTATTGGATGCACAAGATTGGTCTAAAACCCTAATTGGACAAGAATAAACCTAGGGAGGACGAAAATGACCTAAATGTTCCTCCAATGACACAAACACACCTATTGGATGCACAAAATTGGTTAAAAACCCTAATTGGACAAGAATAAGCCTAGAGTGGACGAAAATGACCTAAATGTTAATACAATGACACAAAGGAACTTATTGGATGCACAAGATTGGTTAGAAACCCTAATTGGCCAAGAATAAGCCTAGGGAGGACGAAAATGACCTAATTGTTCATCCAATGACACAAACACACCTATTGGAAGCACAAGATTGGTTAAAAACCCTAATTGGACAAGAATTAGCCTAGGGAGGACAAAAATGACCTAAATGTTCATCCAATGACACAAACACACCTATTGGATGCACAAGATTGGTTAAAAACCTTAATTGGACAAGAATAAGCCTAGAGAAGACGAAAATGACCTATATGTTAATACAATGACACAAATGAACTTATTGGATGCACAAGATTGGTTAAAAACCCTAATTGGCCAAGAATAAGCATAGGGAGGACGAAAATGACCTAATTGTTCATCCAATAACACAAATGAACTTATTGGATGCACAAGATTGATTAAAAACCCTAATTGAATAAGAATAAGCTTAGGGAGGACGAAAATGACCTAATTGTTCATCCAATGACAAAAACACACCTATTGGATGCACAAGATTGGTTAAAAACCCTAATTGGACAAAAATAAGCCTTGGGAGGACGAAAATGACCTAATTGTTCATCCAATGACACAAACACACCTATTGGATGCACAAGATTGGTTTAAAACCTTAAATAGACAAGAATAAGCCTTGGGAGGACAAAAATGTCCTAAATATTCCTCAATGACACAAACACACCTTTTGGATGCACAAGATTGGTTAAAAACCCTAATTGGACAAGAATAAGCCAAGGGAGGACGAAAATGACCTAATTATTCATCCAATGACACAAACACACCTATTGGATGCACAAGATTGGTTTAAAACCCTAATTGAACAAGAATAAGCCTACGGAGGACGAAAATGACCGAAATGTTCATCCAATGACACAAACACACCTATTGGAAGCACAAGATTGGTTAAAAACCCGAATTGGACAAGAATTAGACTAGGGAGGACAAAAATGACCTAATTATCCATCCAATGACACAAACACACCTATTGGATGCACAAGATTGGTTTTTAACCTTAAATGGACAAGAATAAGCCTTGGGAGGACGAAAATCACCTAAATATTCCTCAATGACACAGACACACCTTTTCGATGCACAAGATTGGTTAAAAACCCTAATTGGACAAGAATAAGCCAAGGGAGGACGAAAATGACCTAATTATTCATCCAATGACACAAACACACCTATTGGATGCACAAGATTGGTTTAAAACCCTAATTGAACAAGAATAAGCCTGCGGAGGACGAAAATGACCTAAATGTTCATCCAATGACGCAAACACACCTATTGGATGCACAAGATTGTTTAAAATCCCTAATGGGACAACAATAAGCCTAGGGAGGACGAAAATGACCGAAATGTTTATACAATGACACAAATGAACTTATTTTATCCACAACATTGGTTAAAAACACTAATTGGCCAAGAATAAGCCTAGGGAAGACGAAAATTACCTAATTGTTCATCCAATGACACAAATGAACTTATTGGATGTTCATCCAATGACTCAAACACACCTATTGGATGCACAAGATTGGTTAAAAACCCTAATTGGACAAGAATAAGCAAAGGGAGGAGGAAAATGACCTAAATGTTCATCCAATGACACCAACACACCTATTGGATGATCAAAATTGGTTAAAAACCATAATTGGACAAGAATAAGCCTAGAGAGGACGAAAATGACCTAAATGTTAATCCAATGACACAAATGAATTTATTGGATGCACAAGATTAGTTAAAAACCCTAATTGGACAAAAATAAGCCTAGGGAGGACGAAAATGACCTAATTGTTCATCCAATGACACAAACACACCTATTGGATGCACAAGATTGGTTAAAAACCCTAATTGGACAAGAATAAGCTTAGGGAGAACGAAAATGACCTAAATGTTCATCCAATGACACAAACACACTTATTGGATGCACGAAATTGGTTAAAAACCCTAATTGGACAAGATTAAGCCTAGAGAGGACGAAAATGTCCTAAATGTTAATCAAATGACACAAATGAATTTATTGGATGCACAAGATTGGTTAAAAACCCTAATTGGACAAGAATAAGCCTAGGGAGGACGAAAATGACCTAATTGTTCATCCAATGACACAAACACACCTATTGGATGCACAAGATTGGTTAAAAACCCTAATTGGACAAGAATAAGCCTACGGAGGACGAAAATGACCTAATTGTTCATCCAATGACACAAACACACCTATTGGATGCACAAGATTGGTTAAAAACCCTAATTGGACAAGAATAAGCCTAGGGAGGACGAAAATGACCTAATTGTTCATCCAATGACACAAACACACCTATTGGATGCACAAGATTGGTTAAAAACCCTAATTGGACAAGATAAAGCCTAGAGAGGACGTAAATGACCTAAATATTTATACAATGACACAAATAAACTTATTGTATGCACAACATTGGTAAAAAACCCTAATTGGCCAAGAATAAGCCTAGGGAGGACGAAAATGACCTAATTGTTCATCCAATGACACAAATGAACTTATTGGATGCACAAGATTGGTTAAAAACCCTATTTGAATAAGAATAAGCCTAGGGAGGACGAAAATGACCTAATTGTTCATCCAATGACAAAAACACACCTATTGGATGCACAAGATTGGTTAAAAACCCAAATTGGACATGAATAAGCCTATAGAGGACGAAAATGACGTAAATGTTTATACAATGACACAAATGAACTTATTGTATGCACAAGATTGGTTAAAAACCCTAATTGGCCAAGAATAAGCCTAGGGAGGACGAAAATGACCTAATTGTTCATCCAATGACACAAATGAACTTATTGGATGCACTAGATTGATTAAAAACCCTAATTGCATAAGAATAAGCCTAGGGAGGACGAAAATGACCTAATTGTTCATCCAACGACACAAACACACCTATTGGAAGCACAAGATTGGTTAAAAACCCTAATTGGACAAGAATAAGCCAAGGGAGGACAAAAATGACCTAAATGTTCATCCAATGACACAAACACACCTATTGGATGCACAAGATTGGTTAATAACCCTAATTGGACAAAAATAAGCCTTGGGAGGACGAAAATGACCTAATTGTTCATCCAATGACACAAACACACCTATTGGATGCACAAGATTGGTCTAAAACCTTAAATGGACAAGAATAAGCCTTCGGAGGACGAAAATGACCTAAATATTCCTCAATGACACAAACACACCTTTTGTATGCACAACATTGGTTAAAAACCCTAATTGGCCAAGAATAAACCTAGGGAGGACAAAAATGACCTAAATGTTCATCCAATGACACAAACACACCTATTGGATGCAGAAGATTGGTTAAAAACCTTAATTGGACAAGAATAAGCCTAGAGAGGAAAAAAATGACCTAAATGTTAATACAATGACACAAATGAACTTATTGGATGCACAAGATTGGTTAAAAACCCTAATTGGCCAAGAATAAGCATAGGGAGGACAAAAATGACGTAAATGTTCATCCAATGACACAAACACACCTATTGGATGCACAAGATTGGTTAAAAACCCTAATTGGACAAGATAAAGCCTAGAGAGGACGTAAATGACCTAAATATTTATACAATGACACAAATAAACTTATTGTATGCACAACATTGGTTAAAAACCCTAATTGGCCAAGAATAAACCTAGGGAGGACGAAAATGACCTAATTGTTCATCCAATGACACAAATGAACTTATTGGATGCACAAGATTGGTTAAAAACCCTATTTGAATAAGAATAAGCCTAGGGAGGACGAAAATGACCTAATTGTTCATCCAATGACAAAAACACACCTATTGGATGCACAAGATTTGTTAAAAACCCAAATTGGACATGAATAAGCCTATAGAGGACGAAAATGACGTAAATGTTTATACAATGACACAAACACACCTATTGGATGCACAAGATTGGTCTAAAACCTTAAATGGACAAGAATAAGCCTTGGGAGGACGAAAATGACCTAAATATTCCTCAATGACACAAACACACCTTTTGAATGCACAAGATTTGTTAAAAACCCTAATTGGACAAGAATAAGCCAAGGGAGGACGAAAATGACCTAATTATTCATCCAATGACACAAACACACCTATTGGATGCACTAGATTGGTTTAAAACCCTAATTGAACAAGAATAAGCCTGCGGAGGACGAAAATGACCTAAATGTTCATCCAATGACGCAAACACACCTATTGGATGCACAAGATTGTTTAAAATCCCTAATGGGACAACAATAAGCCTAGGGAGGATGAAAATGACCGAAATGTTTATACAATGACACAAATGAACTTATTTTATCCACAACATTGGTTAAAAACCCTAATTGGACAAGAATAAGCCTAGGGAAGACGAAAATGACCTAATTGTTCATCCAATGACACCAACACACCTATTGGATGCACAAAATTGGTTAAAAACCATAATTGGACAAGAATAAGCCTAGAGAGGACGAAAATGACCTAAATGTTAATCCAATGACACAAATGAATTTATTGGATGCACAAGATTAGTTAAAAACCCTAATTGGACAAAAATAAGCCTAGGGAGGACGAAAATGACCTAATTGTTCATCCAATGACACAAACACACCTATTGGATGCACAAAATTGGTTAAAAACCCTAATTGGACAAGATAAAGACTAGAGAGGACGAAAATGTCCTAAATGTTAATCCAATGACACAAAGGAATTTATTGGATGCACAAGTTTGGCTAAAAACCCTATTTGGACATGAATAAGCCTATAGAGGACAAAATTGACCTAAATGTTTATACAATGACACAAATGAACTTATTGTTTGCACAAGATTGGTTAAAAACCCTAATTGGCCAAGAATAAGCCTAGGGAGGACGAAAATGACCTAATTGTTCATCCAATGACACAAATGAACTTATCAGATGCAATAGATTGGTTAAAAACCCTAATTGCATAAGAATAAGCCAAGGGAGGACGAAAATGACGTAATTGTTCATCTAATTACACAAACACACCTACTGGAAGCACAAGATTGGTTAAAAACCCTAATTGGACAAGAATAAGCCTAGGGAGGACAAAAATGACCTAAATGTTCATCCAATGACACAAACACACCTATTGGATGCACAAGATTGGTTAAAAACCTTAATTGGACAAGAATAAGCCTAGAGAGGACGAAAATGACCTAAATGTTAATACAGTGACATAAATGAACTTATTGGATGCACAAGATTGGTTAAAAACCCTAATTGGCCAAAAATAAGCATAGGGAGGACGAAAATGACCTAATTGTTCATCCATTAACACAAATGAACTTATTGGATGCACAAGATTGGTTAAAAACCCTAATTGAATAAGAATAAGCCTAGGGAGGACGAAAAGGACCTAATTGTTCATCCAATGACACAAACACACCTATTAGATGCACAAGATTGGTTAAAAACCCTAATTGGACAAGAATAAGCTTAGGGAGAACGAAAACGACCTAAATCTTCATCCAATGACACAAACACACTTATTGGATGCACAAAATTTGTTAAAAACCCTAATTGGACAAGATTAAGCCTAGAGAGGACGAAAATGTTCTAAATGTTAATCCAATGACACAAATGAATTTATTGGATGCACAAGATTTGTTAAAAACCCTAATTGGACAAGAATAAGCCTAGGGAGGAAGAAAATGACCTAATTGTTCATCCAATGACACAAACACACATATCGGATGCACAAGATTGGTTTAAAACCCTAAATGGACATGAATAAGCATAGGGAGGACGAAAATGACCTAAATGTTCATCCAATGACACAAACACACCTTTTGGATGCACAAAATTGGTTAAAAATCCTAATTCGACAAGAATAAGCCAAGAGAGGACAAAAATGACTTAAATGTTAATCCAATGACACAAATGAATTTATTGGATGCACCAGATTGGTTAAAAACCCTAATTGGATAAAAATAAGCCTTGGGAGGACGAAAATGACCTAATTGGTCATCCAATGACACAAACACACCTATTGGATGCACAAGATTGGTTTAAAACCCTAAATGGACAAGAATAAGGCTTGGGAGGACGAAAATGACCTAAATGTTCATCCAATGACACAAACACACCTTTTGGATGCACAAGATTGGTTAAAAACCCTAATTGGACAAGAATAAGCCAAGGGAGGACGAAAACGACCTAATTATTCTTCCAATGACACAAACACTTCTATTGGATGCACAAGATTGGTTTAAAACCCTAATTGGACAAGAATAAACCTATGGGAGGACAAAAATGACCTAAATGTTAATACGATGACACAAAGGAACTTATTGGATGCGCAAGATTGGTTAGAAACCCTAATTGGCCAAGAATAAGCATAGGGAGGACGAAAATGTCCTAGTTGTTGATCCAATGACACAAACGAACTTATTGGATGCACAAGATTGGTTAAAAACCCTATTTGAATAAGAATAAGCCTAGGGAGGACGAAAATGACCTAATTGTTCATCCAATGACAAAAACAAACCTATTGGATGCACAAGATTGGTTAAAAACCCAAATTGGACATGAATAAACCTATAGAGGACGAAAATGACCTAAATGTTTATACAATGACACAAATGAAATTATTGTATGCACAAGATTGGTTAAAAACCCTAATTGGCCAAGAATAAGCCTAGGGAGGACGAAAATGATCTAACTGTTAATCCAAGGACACAAATGAACTTATTGGATGCACTAGATTGATTAAAAACCCTAATTGCATAAGAATAAGCCTAGGGAGGACGAAAATGACCTAATTGTTCATCCAACGACACAAACACACCTATTGGAAGCACAAGATTGGTTAAAAACCCTAATTGGACAAGAATAAGCATAGGGAGGACAAAAATGACCTAAATGTTCATCCAATGACACAAACACACCTATTGGATGCAGAAGATTGGTTAAAAACCTTAATTGGACAAGAATAATCCTAGAGAGGACGAAAATGACCTAAATGTTAAGACAATGACACAAATGAACTTATTGGATGCACAAGATTGGTTAAAAACCCTAATTGGCCAAGAATAAGCATAAGGAGGACGAAAATGACCTAATTGTTCATCCAATTACACAAATGAACTTATTGGATGCACAAGATTGGTTAAAAACCCTAATTGATTAACAATAAGCCTAAAGAGGACGAAAATAACCTAATTGTTCATCCAATGACACAAACACACCTATTGGATGCACAAGATTGGTTAAAAACCCTAATTGGACAAGATAAAGCCTAGAGAGGACGTAAATGACCTAAATATTTATACAATGACACAAATGAACTTATTGTATGCACAAGATTGGTTAAAAACCCTAATTGGCAAAGAATAAGCCTAGGGATGACGAAAATGACCTAATTGTTCATCCAATGAAACAAATGAACTTATTGGATGCACTAGATTGATTAAAAACCCTAATTGCATAAGAATAAGCCTAGGGAGGACGAAAATGACCTAATTGTTCATCCAACGACACAAACACACCTATTGGAAGCACAAGATTGGTTAAAAACCCTAATTGGACAAGAATAAGCCTAGGGAGGACAAAAATGACCTAAATGTTCATTCAATGACACAAACACACCTATTGGATGCACAAGATTGGTTCAAATCCTTAATTGGACAAGAATAAGCCTAGAGAGGACGAAAATGACCTAAATGTTAATACAATGACACAAATGAACTTATTGGATGCACATGATTGGTTAAAAACCCTAATTGAATAACAATAAGCCTAGGGAGGACGAAAATGACCTAATTGTTCATCCAATGACTCAAACACACCTATTGGATGCACAAGATTGGTTAAAAACCCTAATTGGACAAGATAAAGCCTAGAGAGGACGAAAATGACCTAAATATTTATACAATGACACAAATAAACTTATTTTATGCACAACATTGGTTAAAAACCCTAATTGGCCAAGAATAAGCCTAGGGAGGACGAAAATGACCTAATTGTTCATCCAATGACACAAATGAACTTATTGGATGCACATGATAGGTTAAAAACCCTAATTGGCCAAGAACAAGCATAGGGAGGACGAAAATGTCCTAGTTGATCATCCAATTACACAAATGAACTTATTGGATGCACAAGATTGGTTAAAAACCCTATTTGAATAAGAATAAGCCTAAGGAGGACGAAAATGACCTAATTGTTCATCCAATGACAAAAACACACCTATTGGATGCACAAGATTGGTTAAAAACCCAAATTGGACATGAATAAGCCTATAGAGGACGAAAATGACGTAAATGTTTATACAATGACACAAATGAACTTATTGTATGCACAAGATTGGTTAAAAACCCTAATTGGCCAAGAATAAGCATAGGGAGGACGAAAATGACCTAATTGTTCATCCAAAGACACAAATGAACTTATTGGATGCACTAGATTGATTAAAAACCCTAATTGCATAAGAATAAGCCTAGGGAGGACGAAAATGACATAATTGTTCATCCAACGACACAAACACGCCTATTGAAAGCACAAGATTGGTTAAAAACCCTAATTGGACAAGAATAAGCCAAGGGAGGACGAAAATGACCTAAATGTTCATCCAATGACACAAACACACCTATTGGATGCACAAGATTGGTTCAAAACCTTAATTGGACAAGAATAAGCCTAGAGAGGACGAAAATGACCTAAATGTTAATACAATGACACAAATGAACTTATTGGATGCACATGATTGGTTAAAAACCCTAATTGGCCAAGAATAAGCATAGGGAGGACGAAAATGACCTAAATGTTCATCCAATGACACAAACACACTTTTTGGATGCACAAAATTGGTTAAAAACCCTAATTGGACAACAATAAGCCTAGACAGGACGAAAATGAGCTAAATGTTAATACAATGACACAAATGAATTTATTGGATGCACAAGATTGGTTAAAAACCCTAATTGGATAAGAATAAGCCTAGGGAGGAAGAAAATGACCTAATTGTTCATCCAACGACACAAACACACCTATCGGATGCAAAAGATTGGTTAAAAACCCTAAATGGACAAGAATAAGCCTAGGGAGGACAAAAATGACCTGAATGTTCATCCAATGACACAAACACACCTATTGGTTCAAAACCTTAATTGGACAAGAATAAGCCTAGAGAGGACGAAAATGACCTAAATGTTAATACAATGACACAAATGAACTTATTGGATGCACATGATTGGTTAAAAACCCTAATTGGCCAAGAATAAGCATAGGGAGGACGAAAATGACCTAATTGATCATCCAATGACACAAACACACCTTTTGGATGCACAAAATTGGTTAAAAACCCTAATTGGACAAGAATAAGCCTAGAGAGGACGAAAATGACCTAAATGTTAATCCAATGACACAAAGGAATTTATTGGATGCACAAGATTGGTTAAAAACCCTAATTGGATAAGAATAAGCCTAGGGAGGAAGAAAATGACCTAATTGTTCATCCAACGACACAAACACACCTATCGGATGCAAAAGATTGGTTAAAAACCCTAAATGGACAAGAATAAGCCTAGGGAGGACGAAAATGACCTAAATGTTCATCCAATGACACAAACATACTTTTTGGATGCACAAAATTGGTTAAAAACCCTAGTTTGACAAGAATAAGCCTAGACAGGACGAAAATGACCTAAATGTTAATACAATGACACAAATGAACTCATTGGATGCACAAGATTGGTTACAAACCCTAATTGGCGAAGAATAAGCATAGGGAGGACGAAAATGACCTAATTGTTCATCCAATAACACAAATGAACTTATTGGATGCACAAGATTGGTTAAAAACCCTAATTGAATAAGAATAAGCCTAGGGAGGACAAAAATGACCTAAATGTTCATCCAATGACACAAACACACCTATTGGATGCACAAGATTGGTTCAAAACCTTAATTGGACAAGAATAAGCCTAGAGAGGACGAAAATGACCTAAATGTTAATACAATGACACAAATGAACTTATTGGATGCACATGATTGGTTAAAAACCCTAATTGGCCAAGAATAAGCATAGGGAGGACGAAAATGACCTAAATGTTCATCCAATGACACAAACACACTTTTTGGATGCACAAAATTGGTTAAAAACCCTAATTGGACAACAATAAGCCTAGACAGGACGAAAATGAGCTAAATGTTAATACAATGACACAAATGAATTTATTGGATGCACAAGATTGGTTAAAAACCCTAATTGGATAAGAATAAGCCTAGGGAGGAAGAAAATGACCTAATTGTTCATCCAACGACACAAACACACCTATCGGATGCAAAAGATTGGTTAAAAACCCTAAATGGACAAGAATAAGCCTAGGGAGGACGAAAATGACCTAAATGTTCATCCAATGACACAAACACACTTTTTGGATGCACAAAATTGGTTAAAAACCCTAATTGGACAAGAATAAGCCTAGACAGGACGAAAATGACCTAAATGTTAATACAATGACACAAATGAACTTATTGGATGCACAAGATTGGTTAAAAACCCTAATTGGCCAAGAATAAGCATAGGGAGGACGAAAATGACCTAATTGTTCATCCAATAACACAAATGAACTTATTGGACGCACAAGATTGGTTAAAAACCCTAATTGAATAAGAATAAGCCTAGGGAGGACGAAAATGACCTAATTGTTCATCCAATGACACAAACACACCTATCGGATGCACAAGATTGGTTTAAAACCCTAAATGGACAAGAATAAGCCTAGGGAGGACGAAAATGACCTAAATGTTCATCCAATGACACAAACACACCTTTTGGATGCACAAAATTGGTTAAAAACCCTAATTGGACAAGAATAAGCCTAGAGAGGACGAAAATGACCTAAATGTTAATCCAATGACACAAATTAATTTATTGGATGCACAAGATTGGTTAAAAACCCTAATTGGATAAGGATAAGCCTAGGGAGGAAGAAAATGACCTAATTGTTCATCCAACGACACAAACACACCTATCGGATGCAAAAGATTGGTTAAAAACCCTAAATGGACAAGAATAAGCCTAGGGAGGACGAAAATGGCCTAAATGTTCATCCAATGACACAAACACACTTTTTGGATGCACAAAATTTGTTAAAAACCCTAATTGGACAAGAATAAGCCTAGACAGGACGAAAATGACCTAAATGTTAATACAATGACACAAATGAACTTATTGGATGCACAAGATTGGTTAAAAACCCTAATTGGACAAGAATAAGCATAGGGAGGACGAAAATGACCTAATTGTTCATCCAATAACACAAATGAACTTATTGGATGCACAAGATTGGTTAAAAACCCTAATTGAATAAGAATAAGCCTAGGGAGGACGAAAATGACCTAATTGTTCATCCAACGACACAGACACACCTATTGGAAGCACAAGATTGGTTAAAAACCCTAATTGGACAGGAATAAGCCTAGGGAGGACAAAAATGACCTAAATGTTCATCCAATGACACAAACACACCTATTGGATGCACAAGATTGGTTAAAAACCTTAATTGGACAAGAATAAGCCTAGAGAGGACGAAAATGACCTAAATGTTAATACAATGACACAAATGAACTTATTGGATGCACATGATTGGTTAAAAACCCTAATTGGCCAAGAATAAGCATAGGGAGGACGAAAATGACCTAATTGATCATCCAATTACACAAATGAACTTATTGGATGCACAAGATTGGTTAAAAACCCTAATTGAATAACAATAAGCCTAGGGAGGACGAAAATGACCTAATTGTTCATCCAATGACACAAATGAACTTATTGGATGCACTAGATTGATTAAAAACCCTAATTGCATAAGAATAAGCCTAGGGAGGACGAAAATGACCTAATTGTTCATCCAACGACACAAACACACCTATTGGATGCACAAGATTGGTTAAAAACCCAAATTGGACATTAATAAGCCTATAGAGGACGAAAATGACCTAAATGTTTATACAATGACACAAATGAACTTATTGTATGCACAAGATTGGTTAAAAACCCTAATTGGCCAAGAATAAGCCTAGGGAGGACGAAAATGACCTAATTGTTCATCCAATGACACAAATGAACTTATTGGATGCACTAGATTGATTAAAAAGCCTAATTGCATAAGAATAAGCCTAGGGAGGACGAAAATGACCTAATTGTTCATCCAACGACACAATCACACCTATTGGAAGCACAAGATTGGTTAAAAACCCTAATTGGACAAGAATAAGCCTAGGGAGGACAAAAATGACCTAAATGTTCATCGAATGACACAAACACACCAATTGGATGCACAAGATTGGTTAAAAACCTTAATTGGACAAGAATAATCCTAGAGAGTATGAAAATGACCTAAATGTTAATACAATGACACAAATGAACTTATTGGATGCACAAGATTGGTTAAAAACCCTAATTGGCCAAGAATAAGCATAGGGAGGACGAAAATGACCTAATTGTTCATCCAATTACACAAATGAACTTATTGGACGCACAAGATTGGTTAAAAACCCTAATTGAATAACAATAAGCCTAAAGAGGACGAAAATGACCTAATTGTTCATCCAATGACTCAAACACACCTATTGGATGCACAAGATTGGTTAAAAACCCTAATTGGACAAGATAAAGCCTAGAGAGGACGAAAATGACCTAAATATTTATACAATGACACAAATAAACTTATTTTATGCACAACATTGGTTAAAAACCCTAATTGGCCAAGAATAAGCCTAGGGAGGACGAAAATGACCTAATTGTTCATCCAATGACACAAATGAACTTATTGGATGCACAAGATTGGTTAAAAACCCTATTTGAATAAGAATAAGCCTAGTGAGGACGAAAATGACCTAATTGTTCATCCAATGATAAAAACACACCTATTGGATGCACAAGATTGGTTAAAAACCCAAATTGGACATGAATAAGCCTATAGAGGACGAAAATGACCTAAATGTTTATACAATGACACAAATGAACTTATTGTATGCACAAGATTGGTTAAAAACCCTAATTGGCCAAGAATAAGCCTTGGGAGGACGAAAATGACCTAATTGTTCAACCAATGACACAAATGAACTTATTGGATGCACTAGATTGATTAAAAAGCTTAATTGCATAAGAATAAGCCTAGGGAGGACGAAAATGACCTAATTGTTCATCCTACGACACAAACACACCTATTGGAAGCACAAGATTGGTTAAAAACCCTAATTGGATAAGAATAAGCCTAGAGAGGACAAAAATGACCTAAATGTTCATCCAATGACACAAACACACCTATTGGATGCACAAGATTGGTTCAAAACCTTAATTGGACAAGAATAAGCCTAGATAGGACGAAAATGACCAAAATGTTAATACAATGACACAAATGAACTTATTGGATGCACATGATTGGTTAAAAACCCTAATTGGCCAAGAATAAGCATAGGGAGGACGAAAATGACCTAATTGATCATCCAATTACACAAATGAACTTATTGGATGCACAAGATTGGTTAAAAACCCTAATTGAATAACAATAAGCCTAGGGAGGACGAAAATGACCTAATTGTTCATCCAATGACACAAATGAACTTATTGGATGCACTAGATTGATTAAAAACCCTAATTGCATAAGAATAAGCCTAGGGAGGACGAAAATGACCTAATTGTTCATCCAACGACACAAACACACCTATTGGATGCACAAGATTGGTTAAAAACCCAAATTGGACATGAATAAGCCTATAGAGGACGAAAATGACCTAAATGTTTATACAATGACACAAATGAACTTATTGTATGCACAAGATTGGTTAAAAACCCTAATTGGCCAAGAATAAGCCTAGGGAGGACGAAAATGACCTAATTGTTCATCCAATGACACAAATGAACTTATTGGATGCACTAGATTGATTAAAAAGCCTAATTGCATAAGAATAAGCCTAGGGAGGACGAAAATGACCTAATTTTTCATCCAACGACACAAACACACCTATTGGAAGCACAAGAATTGGTTAAAAACCCTAACTGGACAAGAATAAGCCTAGGGAGGACAAAAATGACCTAAATGTTCATCCAATGACACAAACACACCTATTGGATGCACAAGATTGGTTCAAAACCTTAATTGGACAAGAATAAGCCTAGAGAGGACGAAAATGACCGAAATGTTAATACAATGACACAAATGAACTTATTGGATGTACATGATTGGTTAAAAACCCTAATTGGCCAAGAATAAGCACGGGGAGGACGAAAATGACCTAATTGATCATCCAATTACACAAATGAACTTATTGGATGCACAAGATTGGTTAAAAACCCTAATTGAATAACAATAAGCCTAGGGAGGACGAAAATGACCTAATTGTTCATCCAATAACACAAACACACCTATTGGATGCACAAGATTGGTTAAAAACCCTAATTGGACAAGAATAAGCCTAGGGAGGACGAAAATGACCTAATTGTTCATCCAATGACACAAACACACCTATCGGTTGCACAATATTGGTTTAAAACCCTAAATGGACAAGAATAAGCCTAGGGAGGATGAAAATGACCTAAATGTTCATCCAATGACACAAACACACATTTTGGATGCACAAAATTGGTTAAAAACCCTAATTGGACAAGAATAAGCCTAGAGAGGACGAAAATGACCTAAATGTTAATCCAATGACACAAAGGAATTTATTGGATGCACAAGATTGGTTAAAAACCCTAATTGGATAAGAATAAGCCTAGGGAGGAAGAAAATGACCTAATTGTTCATCCAACGACACAAACACACCTATCGGATGCAAAAGATTGGTTAAAAACCCTAAATGGACAAGAATAAGCCTAGGGAGGAAGAAAATGACCTAAATGTTCATCCAATGACACAAACACACTTTTTGGATGCACAAAATTGGTTAAAAACCCTAATTGGACAAGAATAAGCCTAGACAGGACGAAAATTACCTAAATGTTAATACAATGACACAAATGAACTTATTGGATGCACAAGATTGGTTAAAAACCCTAATTGGCCAAAAATAAGCATAGGGAGGACGAAAATGACCTAATTGTTCATCCAATAACACAAATGAACTTATTGGATGCACAAGATTGGTTAAAAACCCTAATTGAATAAGAATAAGCCTAGGGAGGACGAAAATGACCTAATTGTTCATCCAACGACACTGACACACCTATTGGAAGCACAAGATTGGTTAAAAACCCTAATTGGACAAGAATAAGCATAGGGAGGACAAAAATGACCTAAATGTTCATCCAATGACACAAACACACCTATTGGATGCACAAGATTGGTTAAAAACCTTAATTGGACAAGAATAATCATAGAGAGGACGAAAATGACCTAAATGTTAATACAATGACACAAATGAACTTATTGGATGCACAAGATTGGTTAAAAACCCTAATTGGCCCAGAATAAGCATAGGGAGGACGAAAATGACCTAATTGTTCATCCAATTACACAAATGAACTTATTGGATGCACAAGATTGGTTAAAAACCTTAATTGAATAACAATAAGCCTAAAGAGGACGAAAATGACCTAATTGTTCATCCAATGACTCAAACACACCTATTGGATACACAAGATTGTTTAAAAACCCTAATTGGACAAGATAAAGCCTAGAGAGGACGAAAATGACCTAAATATTTATACAATGACACAAATAAACTTATTGTATGCACAACATTGGTTAAAAACCCTAATTGGCCAAGAATAAGCATAGGGAGGACGAAAATGACCTAATTCTTCATCCAATTACACAAATGAACTTATTGGACGCACAAGATTGGTTAAAAACCCAAATTGAATAACAATAAGCCTAAAGAGGACGAAAATGACCTAATTGTTCATCCAATGACTCAAATACACCTATTGGATGCACAAGATTGGTTAAAAACCCTAATTGGACAAGATAAAGCCTAGAGAGGACGAATATGACCTAAATATTTATACAATGACACAAATAAACTTATTATATGCATAACATTGGTTAAAAACCCTAATTGGCCAAGAATAAGCCTAGGGAGGACGAAAATGACCTAATTGTTCATCCAATGACACAAATGAACTTATTGGATGCACAAGATTGGTTAAAAACCCTATTTGAATAAGAATAAGCCTAGGGAGGACGAAAATGACCTAATTGTTCATCCAACGACAAAAACACACCTATTGGATGCACAAGATTGGTTAAAAACCCAAATTGGACATGAATAAGCCTATAGAGGACGAAAATGACCTAAATGTTTATACAATGACACAAATGAACTTATTGTATGCACTAGATTGGTTAAAAACCCTAATTGGCCCAGAATAAGCCTATGGAGGATGAAAATGACCTAATTGTTCTTCCAATGACACAAATGAACTTATTGGATGCACTAGATTGATTAAAAACCCTAATTACATAAGAATAAGCCTAGGCAGGACGAAAATGACCTAATTGTTCATCCAACGACACAAACACACCTATTGGAAGCACAAGATTGGTTAAAAACCCTAATTGGACAAGAATAAGCCTAGGGAGGACAAAAATGACCTAAATGTTCATCCAATGACACAAACACACCTATTGGATGCACAAGATTGGTTCAAAACCTTAATTGGACAAGAATAAGCCTAGAGAGGACGAAAATGACCTAAATGTTAATACAATGACACAAATGAACTTATTGGATGCACATGATTCGTTAAAAACCCTAATTGGCCAAGAATAAGCATAAGGAGGACGAAAATGACCTAATTGTTCATCCAATTACACAAATGAACTTATTGGATGCACTAGATTGATTAAAAACCCTAATTGCATAAGAATAAGCCTAGGGAGGACGAAAATGACCTAATTGTTCATCCAACGACACAAACACACCTATTGGAAGCACAAGATTGGTTAAAAACCCTAATTGGACAAGAATAAGCCTAGGGAGGACAAAAATGACCTAAATGTTCATTCAATGACACAAACACACCTATTGGATGCACAAGATTGGTTCAAAACCTTAATTGGACAAGAATAAGCCTAGAGAGGACGAAAATGACCTAAATGTTAATACAGTGACACAAATGAACTTATTGGATGCACATGATTGGTTAAAAACCCTAATTGGCCAAGAATAAGCATAGGGAGGACGAAAATGACCTAATTGATCATCCAATTACACAAATGAACTTATTGGATGCACAAGATTGGTTAAAAACCCTAATTGAATAACAATAAGCCTAGGGAGGACGAAAATGACCTAATTGTTCATCCAATGACACAAATGAACTTATTGGATGCACTAGATTGATTAAAAACCCTAATTGCATAAGAATAAGCCTAGGGAGGACGAAAATGACCTAATTGTTCATCCAACGACACAATCACACCTATTGGAAACACAAGATTGGTTAAAAACCCTAATTGGACAAGAATAAGCCTAGGGAGGACAAAAATGACCTAAATGTTCATCGAATGACACAAACACACCAATTGGATGCACAAGATTGGTTAAAAACCTTAATTGGACAAGAATAATCCTAGAGAGTACGAAAATGACCTAAATGTTAATACAATGACACAAATGAACTTATTGGATGCACAAGATTGGTTAAAAACCCTAATTGGCCAAGAATAAGCATAGGGAGGACGAAAATGACCTAATTGTTCATCCAATTACACAAATGAACTTATTGGACGCACAAGATTGGTTAAAAACCCTAATTGAATAACAATAAGCCTAAAGAGGACGAAAATGACCTAATTGTTCATCCAATGACTCAAACACACCTATTGGATGCACAAGATTGGTTAAAAACCCTAATTGGACAAGATAAAGCCTAGAGAGGACGAATATGACCTAAATATTTATACAATGACACAAATAAACTTATTATATGCATAACATTGGTTAAAAACCCTAATTGGCCAAGAATAAGCCTAGGGAGGACGAAAATGACCTAATTGTTCATCCAATGACACAAATGAACTTATTGGATGCACAAGATTGGTTAAAAACCCTATTT
>JBBPBT010000228.1:394281-416351 GCA_037974875.1 Cicer bijugum
CCTAGAGAGGACGAAAATGACCTAAATGTTAATACAATGACACAAATGAACTTATTGGATGCACAAGATTGGTTAAAAACCCTAATTGGCCAAGAATAAGCCTAGGGAGGACGAAAATGACCTAATTGTTCATCCAATGACACAAATGAACTTATTGGATGCACAAGATTGGTTAAAAACCCTATTTGAATAAGAATAAGCCTAGGGAGGACGAAAATGACCTAATTGTTCATCCAATGACAAAAACACACCTATTGGATGCACAAGATTGGTTAAAAACCCAAATTGGACATGAATAAGTCTATAGAGGACGAAAATGACCTAAATGTTTATACAATGACACAAATGAACTTATTGTATGCACAAGATGGGTTAAAAACCCTAATTGGCCCAGAATAAGCCTAGGGAGGACGAAAATGACCTAATTGTTCATCCAATGACACAAACACACCTATTGGAAGCACAAGATTGGTTAAAAACCCTAATTGGACAAGAATAAGCGTAGGGAGGACAAAAATGACCTAAATGTTCATCCAATGACACAAAGACACCTATTGGATGCACAAGATTGGTTCAAAAACTTAATTGGACAAGAATAAGCCTAGAGAGGACGAAAATGACCTAAATGTTAATACAATGACACAAATGAACTTATTGGATGCACATGATTGGTTAAAAACCCTAATTGGCCAAGAATAAGCATAGGGAGGACGAAAATGACCTAATTGATCATCCAATGACACAAATGAACTTATTGGATGCACAAGATTGGTTAAAAACCCTAATTGAATAACAATAAGCCTAGGGAGGACGAAAATGACCTAATTGTTCATCCAATGACACAAATGAACTTATTGGATGCACTAGATTGATTAAAAACCCTAATTGCATAAGAATAAGCCTAGGGAGGACGAAAATGACCTAATTGTTCATCCAACGACACAAACACACCTATTGGAAGCCCAAGATTGGTTAAAAACCCTAATTGGACAAGAATAAGCCTAGGGAGGACAAAAATGACCTAAATGTTCATCCAATGACACAAACAAACCTATTGGATGCACAAGATTGGTTCAAAACCTTAATTGGACAAGAATCAGCCTAGAGAGGACGAAAATGACCGAAATGTTAATACAATGACACAAATGAACTTATTGGATGCACATGATTGGTTAAAAACCCTAATTGGCCAAGAATAAGCATAGGGAGGACGAAAATGACCTAATTGATCATCCAATTACACAAATGAACTTATTGGATTCACAAGATTTGTTAAAAACCCTAATTGAATAACAATAAGCCTAGGGAGGACGAAAATGACCTAATTGTTCATCCAATGACACAAACACACCTATCGGATGCACAAGATTGGTTAAAAACCCTAATTGGACAAGAATAAGCCTAGGGAGGACGAAAATGACCTAATTGTTCATCCAATGACACATACACACCTATCGGATGCACAATATTGGTTTAAAACCCTAAATGGACAAGAATAAGCCTAGGGAGGACGAAAATGACCTAAATGTTCATCCAATGACACAAACACACCTTTTGGATGCACAAAATTGGTTAAAAACCCTAATTGGACAAGAATAAGCCTAGAGAGGACGAAAATGACCTAAATGTTAATCCAATGACACAAATTAATTTATTGGATGCACAAGATTGGTTAAAAACCCTAATTGGATAAGGATAAGCCTAGGGAGGAAGAAAATGACCTAATTGTTCATCCAACGACACAAACACACCTATCGGATGCAAAAGATTGGTTAAAAACCCTAAATGGACAAGAATAAGCCTAGGGAGGACGAAAATGGCCTAAATGTTCATCCAATGACACAAACACACTTTTTGGATGCACAAAATTTGTTAAAAACCCTAATTGGACAAGAATAAGCCTAGACAGGACGAAAATGACCTAAATGTTAATACAATGACACAAATGAACTTATTGGATGCACAAGATTGGTTAAAAACCCTAATTGGACAAGAATAAGCATAGGGAGGACGAAAATGACCTAATTGTTCATCCAATAACACAAATGAACTTATTGGATGCACAAGATTGGTTAAAAACCCTAATTGAATAAGAATAAGCCTAGGGAGGACGAAAATGACCTAATTGTTCATCCAATGACACAAACACACCTATTGGAAGCACAAGATTGGTTAAAAACCCTAATTGGACAAGAATAAGCCTAGGGAGGACAAAAATGACCAAAATGTTCATCCAATGACACAAACACACCTATTGGATGCACAAGATTGGTTAAAAACCTTAATTGGACAAGAATAAGCCTAGAGAGGACGAAAATGACCTAAATGTTAATACAATGACACAAATGAACTTATTGGATGCACAAGATTGGTTAAAAACCCTAATTGGCAAAGAATAAGCATAGGGAGGACGAAAATGACCTAATTGTTCATCCAATGACACAAATGAACTTATTGGATGCACAAGATTGGTTAAAAACCCTATTTGAATAAGAATAAGCCTAGGGAGGACGAAAATGACCTAATTGTTCATCCAATGACAAAAACACACCTATTGGATGCACAAGATTGGTTAAAAACCCAAATTGGACATGAATAAGCCTATAGAGGACGAAAATGACCTAAATGTTTATACAATGACACAAATGAACTTATTGTATGCACAAGATTGGTTAAAAACCCTAATTGGCCAAGAATAAGCCTAGGGAGGACGAAAATGACCTAATTGTTCATCCAATGACACAAATGAACTTATTGGATGCACTAGATTGATTAAAAAGCCTAATTGCATAAGAATAAGCCTAGGGAGGACGAAAATGACCTAATTTTTCATCCAACGACACAAACACACCTATTGGAAGCACAAGAATTGGTTAAAAACCCTAACTGGACAAGAATAAGCCTAGGGAGGACAAAAATGACCTAAATGTTCATCCAATGACACAAACACACCTATTGGATGCACAAGATTGGTTCAAAACCTTAATTGGACAAGAATAAGCCTAGAGAGGACGAAAATGACCGAAATGTTAATACAATGACACAAATGAACTTATTGGATGTACATGATTGGTTAAAAACCCTAATTGGCCAAGAATAAGCATGGGGAGGACGAAAATGACCTAATTGATCATCCAATTACACAAATGAACTTATTGGATGCACAAGATTGGTTAAAAACCCTAATTGAATAACAATAAGCCTAGGGAGGACGAAAATGACCTAATTGTTCATCCAATGACACAAATGAACTTATTGGATGCACTAGATTGATTAAAAACCCTAATTGCATAAGAATAAGCCTAGGGAGGACGAAAATGACCTAATTGTTCATCCAACGACACAAACACACCTATTGGAAGCACAAGATTGGTTAAAAACCCTAATTGGACAAGAATAAGCCGAGGGAGGACAAAAATGACCTGAATGTTCATCCAATGACACAAACACACCTATTGGATGCACAAGATTGGTTCAAAACCTTAATTGGACAAGAATAAGCCTAGAGCGGACGAAAATGACCTAAATGTTAATACAATGACACAAATGAACTTATTGGATGCACATGATTGGTTAAAAACCCTAATTGGCCAAGAATAAGCATAGGGAGGACGAAAATGACCTAATTGATCATCCAATTACACAAATGAACTTATTGGATGCACAAGATTGGTTAAAAACCCTAATTGAATAACAATAAGCCTAGGGAGGACGAAAATGACCTAATTGTTCATCCAATGACACAAATGAACTTATTGGATGCACTAGATTGATTAAAAACCATAATTGCATAAGAATAAGCCTAGGGAGGACGAAAATGACATAATTGTTCATCCAACGACACAAACACACCTATTGGAAGCACAAGATTGGTTAAAAACCCTAATTGGACAAGAATAAGCCTAGGGAGGACAAAAATGACCTAAATGTTCATCCAATGACACAAACAAACCTATTGGATGCACAAGATTGGTTCAAAACCTTAATTGGACAAGAATAATCCTAGAGAGGACGAAAATGACCTAAATGTTAAAACAATGACACAAATGAACTTATTGGATGCCCATGATTGGTTAAAAACCCTAATTGGCCAAGAATAAGCATAGGGAACGACGATAATGACCTAATTGATCATCCAATTACACAAATGAACTTATTGGATTCACAAGATTTGTTAAAAACCCTAATTGAATAACAATAAGCCTAGGGAGGACGAAAATGACCTAATTGTTCATCCAATGACACAAACACACCTATCGGATGCACAAGATTGGTTAAAAACCCTAATTGGACAAGAATAAGCCTAGAGAGGACGAAAATGACCTAATTGTTCATCCAATGACACATACACACCTATCGGATGCACAATATTGGTTTAAAACCCTAAATGGACAAGAATAAGCCTAGGGAGGACGAAAATGACCTAAATGTTCATCCAATGACACAAACACACCTTTTGGATGCACAAAATTGGTTAAAAACCCTAATTGGACAAGAATAAGCCTAGAGAGGACGAAAATGACCTAAATGTTAATCCAATGACACAAATTAATTTATTGGATGCACAAGATTGGTTAAAAACCCTAATTGGATAAGGATAAGCCTAGGGAGGAAGAAAATGACCTAATTGTTCATCCAACGAAACAAACACACCTATCGGATGCAAAAGATTGGTTAAAAACCCTAAATGGACATGAATAAGCCTAGGGAGGACGAAAATGACCTAAATGTTCATCCAATGACACAAACACAATTTTTGGATGCACAAAATTGGTTAAAAACCCTAATTGGACAAGAATAAGCCTAGACAGGACGAAAATGACCTAAATGTTAATACAATGACACAAATGAACTTATTGGATGCACAAGATTGGTTAAAAACCCTAATTGGCCAAGAATAAGCATAGGGAGGACGAAAATGACCTAATTGTTCATCCAATAACACAAATGAACTTATTGGATGCACAAGATTGGTTAAAAACCCTAATTGAATAAGAATAAGCCTAGGGAGGACGAAAATGACCTAATTGTTCATCCAACGACACAGACACACCTATAGAAAGCACAAGATTGGTTAAAAACCCTAATTGGACAAGAATAAGCATAGGGAGGACAAAAATGACCTAAATGTTCATCCAATGACACAAACACACCTATTGGATGCAGAAGATTGGTTAAAAACCTTAATTGGACAAGAATAATCCTAGAGAGGACGAAAATGACCTAAATGTTAATACAATGACACAAATGAACTTATTGGATGCACAAGATTGGTTAAAAACCCTAATTGGCCAAGAATAAGCATAAGGAGGACGAAAATGACCTAATTGTTCATCCAATTACACAAATGAACTTATTGGATGCACAAGATTGGTTAAAAACCCTAATTGAATAAGAATAAGCCTAGGGAGGACGAAAATGACCTAATTGTTCATCCAATGACACAAACACACCTATTGGATGCACAAGATTGGTTAAAAACCCTAATTGGACAAGAATAAGCTTAGGGAGAACGAAAATGACCTAAATGTTCCTCCAATGACACAAACACACTTATTGGATGCACAAAATTGGTTAAAAACCCTAATTGGACAAGATTAAGCCTAGAGAGGACGAAAATGTCCTAAATGTTAATCAAATGACACAAATGAATTTATTGGATGAACAAGATTGGTTAAAAACCCTAATTGGACAAGAATAAGCCTAGGGAGGACGAAAATGACCTAATTGTTCATCCAATGACACAAACACACCTATCGGATGCACAAGATTGGTTTAAAACCCTAAATGGACAAGAATAAGCCTAGGGAGGACGAAAATGACCTAAATGTTCATCCAATGACACAAACACACCTATTGGATGCACAAAATTGGTTAAAAACCCTAATTGGACAAGAATAAGCCTAGAGAGGACGAAAATGACCTAAATGTTAATCCAATGACACAAATGAATTTATTGGATGCTCAAGATTGGTTAAAAACCCTAATTGGACAAGAATAAGCCTAGGGAGGACGAAAATGACCTAATTGTTCATCCAATGACACAAACACACCTATTGGATGCACAAGATTGGTTAAAAACCCTAATTGGACAAGAATAAGCCTAGGGAGGACGAAAATGACCTAAATGTTCATCCAATGACACAAACACACCTATTGGATGCACAAAATTGGTTAAAAACCCTAATTGGACAAGAATAAGCCTAGAGTGGACGAAAATGGCCTAAATGTTAATACAATGACACAAAGGAACTTATTGGATGCACAAGATTGGTTAGAAACCCTAATTGGCCATGAATAAGCCTAGGGAGGACGAAAATGACCTAATTGTTCATCCAATGACACAAACACACCTATTGGAAGCATAAGATTGGTTAAAAACCCTAATTGGACAAGAATTAGCCTAGGGAGGACAAAAATGACCTAAATGTTCATCCAATGACACAAGCACACCTATTGGATGCACAAGATTGGTTAAAAACCTTAATTGGACAAGAATAAGCCTAGAGAAGACGAAAATGACCTATATGTTAATACAATGACACAAATGAACTTATTGGATGCACAAGATTGGTTAAAAACCCTAATTGGCCAAGAATAAGCATAGGGAGGACGAAAATGACCTAATTGTTCATCCAATAACACAAATGAACTTATTGGATGCACAAGATTGGTTAAAAACCCTAATTGAATAAGAATAAGCCTAGGAAGGACGAAAATGACCTAATTGTTCATCCAACGACACAGACACACTTATTGGAAGCACAAGATTGGTTAAAAACCCTATTTGGACAAGAATAAGCATAGGGAGGACAAAAATGACCTAAATGTTCATCCAATGACACAAAGACACCTATTGGATGCACAAGATTGGTTCAAAAACTTAATTGGACAAGAATAAGCCTAGAGAGGACGAAAATGACCTAAATGTTAATACAATGACACAAATGAACTTATTGGATGCACATGATTGGTTAAAAACCCTAATTGGCCAAGAATAAGCATAGGGAGGACGAAAATGACCTAATTGATCATCCAATTACACAAATGAACTTATTGGATGCACAAGATTGGTTAAAAACCCTAATTGAATAACAATAAGCCTAGGGAGGACGAAAATGACCTAATTGTTCATCCAATGACACAAATGAACTTATTGGATGCACTAGATTGATTAAAAACCCTAATTGCATAAGAATAAGCCTAGGGAGGACGAAAATGACATAATTGTTCATCCAACGACACAAACACACCTATTGGAAGCCCAAGATTGGTTAAAAACCCTAATTGGACAAGAATAAGCCTAGGGAGGACAAAAATGACCTAAATGTTCATCCAATGACACAAACAAACCTATTGGATGCACAAGATTGGTTCAAAACCTTAATTGGACAAGAATCAGCCTAGAGAGGACGAAAATGACCGAAATGTTAATACAATGACACAAATGAACTTATTGGATGCACATGATTGGTTAAAAACCCTAATTGGCCAAGAATAAGCATAGGGAGGACGAAAATGACCTAATTGATCATCCAATTACACAAATGAACTTATTGGATTCACAAGATTTGTTTAAAACCCTAATTGAATAACAATAAGCCTAGGGAGGACGAAAATGACCTAATTGTTCATCCAATGACACAAACACACCTATCGGATGCACAAGATTGGTTAAAAACCCTAATTGGACAAGAATAAGCCTAGGGAGGACGAAAATGACCTAATTGTTCATCCAATGACACATACACACCTATCGGATGCACAATATTGGTTTAAAACCCTAAATGGACAAGAATAAGCCTAGGGAGGACGAAAATGACCTAAATGTTCATCCAACGACACAAACACACCTTTTGGATGCACAAAATTGGTTAAAAACCCTAATTGGACAAGAATAAGCCTAGAGAGGACGAAAATGACCTAAATGTTAATCCAATGACACAAATTAATTTATTGGATGCACAAGATTGGTTAAAAACCCTAATTGGATAAGGATAAGCCTAGGGAGGAAGAAAATGACCTAATTGTTCATCCAACGACACAAACACACCTATCGGATGCAAAAGATTGGTTAAAAACCCTAAATGGACAAGAATAAGCATAGGGAGGACGAAAATGGCCTAAATGTTCATCCAATGACACAAACACACTTTTTGGATGCACAAAATTTGTTAAAAACCCTAATTGGACAAGAATAAGCCTAGACAGGACGAAAATGACCTAAATGTTAATACAATGACACAAATGAACTTATTGGATGCACAAGATTGGTTAAAAACCCTAATTGGCCAAGAATAAGCATAGGGAGGACGAAAATGACCTAATTGTTCATCCAATAACACAAATGAACTTATTGGATGCACAAGATTGGTTAAAAACCCTAATTGAATAAGAATAAGCCTAGGAAGGACGAAAATGACCTAATTGTTCATCCAACGACACAGACACACTTATTGGAAGCACAAGATTGGTTAAAAACCCTATTTGGACAAGAATAAGCATAGGGAGGACAAAAATGACCTAATTGTTCATCCAACGACACAAACACACCTATCGGATGCAAAAGATTGGTTAAAAACCCTAAATGGACAAGAATAAGCCTAGGGAGGACGAAAATGGCCTAAATGTTCATCCAATGACACAAACACACTTTTTGGATGCACAAAATTTGTTAAAAACCCTAATTGGCCAAGAATAAGCATAGGGAGGACGAAAATGACCTAATTGATCATCCAATTACACAAATGAACTTATTGGATGCACAAGATTGGTTAAAAACCCTAATTGAATAACAATAAGCCTAGGGAGGACGAAAATGACCTAATTGTTCATCCAATGACACAAATGAACTTATTGGATGCACAAGATTGGTTAAAAACCCTAATTGAATAAGAATAAGCCTAGGAAGGACGAAAATGACCTAATTGTTCATCCAACGACACAGACACACTTATTGGAAGCACAAGATTGGTTAAAAACCCTATTTGGACAAGAATAAGCATAGGGAGGACAAAAATGACCTAAATGTTCATCCAATGACACAAAGACACCTATTGGATGCACAAGATTGGTTCAAAAACTTAATTGGACAAGAATAAGCCTAGAGAGGACGAAAATGACCTAAATGTTAATACAATGACACAAATGAACTTATTGGATGCACATGATTGGTTAAAAACCCTAATTGGCCAAGAATAAGCATAGGGAGGACGAAAATGACCTAATTGATCATCCAATTACACAAATGAACTTATTGGATGCACAAGATTGGTTAAAAACCCTAATTGAATAACAATAAGCCTAGGGAGGACGAAAATGACCTAATTGTTCATCCAATGACACAAATGAACTTATTGGATGCACTAGATTGATTAAAAACCCTAATTGCATAAGAATAAGCCTAGGGAGGACGAAAATGACCTAATTGTTCATCCAACGACACAAACACACCTATTGGAAGCCCAAGATTGGTTAAAAACCCTAATTGGACAAGAATAAGCCTAGGGAGGACAAAAATGACCTAAATGTTCATCCAATGACACAAACAAACCTATTGGATGCACAAGATTGGTTCAAAACCTTAATTGGACAAGAATCAGCCTAGAGAGGACGAAAATGACCGAAATGTTAATACAATGACACAAATGAACTTATTGGATGCACATGATTGGTTAAAAACCCTAATTGGCCAAGAATAAGCATAGGGAGGACGAAAATGACCTAATTGATCATCCAATTACACAAATGAACTTATTGGATTCACAAGATTTGTTAAAAACCCTAATTGAATAACAATAAGCCTAGGGAGGACGAAAATGACCTGATTGTTCATCCAATGACACAAACACACCTATCGGATGCACAAGATTGGTTAAAAACCCTAATTGGACAAGAATAAGCCTAGGGAGGACGAAAATGACCTAATTGTTCATCCAATGACACATACACACCTATCGGATGCACAATATTGGTTTAAAACCCTAAATGGACAAGAATAAGCCTAGGGAGGACGAAAATGACCTAAATGTTCATCCAATGACACAAACACACCTTTTGGATGCACAAAATTGGTTAAAAACCCTAATTGGACAAGAATAAGCCTAGAGAGGACGAAAATGACCTAAATGTTGATCCAATGACACAAATTAATTTATTGGATGCACAAGATTGGTTAAAAACCCTAATTGGATAAGGATAAGCCTAGGGAGGAAGAAAATGACCTAATTGTTCATCCAACGACACAAACACACCTATCGGATGCAAAAGATTGGTTAAAAACCCTAAATGGACAAGAATAAGCCTAGGGAGGACGAAAATGGCCTAAATGTTCATCCAATGACACAAACACACTTTTTGGATGCACAAAATTTGTTAAAAACCCTAATTGGACAAGAATAAGCCTAGACAGGACGAAAATGACCTAAATGTTAATACAATGACACAAATGAACTTATTGGATGCACAAGATTGGTTAAAAACCCTAATTGGCCAAGAATAAGCATAGGGAGGACGAAAATGACCTAATTGTTCATCCAATAACACAAATGAACTTATTGGATGCACAAGATTGGTTAAAAACCCTAATTGAATAAGAATAAGCCTAGGAAGGACGAAAATGACCTAATTGTTCATCCAACGACACAGACACACTTATTGGAAGCACAAGATTGGTTAAAAACCCTATTTGGACAAGAATAAGCATAGGGAGGACAAAAATGACCTAAATGTTCATCCAATGACTCAAAGACACCTATTGGATGCACAAGATTGGTTCAAAAACTTAATTGGACAAGAATAAGCCTAGAGAGAACGAAAATGACCTAAATGTTAATACAATGACACAAATGAACTTATTGGATGCACATGATTGGTTAAAAACCCTAATTGGCCAAGAATAAGCATAGGGAGGACGAAAATGACCTAATTGATCATCCAATTACACAAATGAACTTATTGGAAGCACAAGATTGGTTAAAAACCCTAATTGAATAACAATAAGCCTAGGGAGGACGAAAATGACCTAATTGTTCATCCAATGACACAAATGAACTTATTGGATGCACTAGATTGATTAAAAACCCTAATTGCATAAGAATAAGCCTAGGGAGGACGAAAATGACATAATTGTTCATCCAACGACACAAGCACACCTATTGGAAGCCCAAGATTGGTTAAAAACCCTAATTGGACAAGAATAAGCCTAGGGAGGACAAAAATGACCTAAATGTTCATCCAATGACACAAACAAACCTATTGGATGCACAAGATTGTTTCAAAACCTTAATTGGACAAGAATAAGCCTAGAGAGGACGAAAATGACCGAAATGTTAATACAATGACACAAATGAACTTATTGGATGCACATGATTGGTTAAAAACCCTAATTGGCCAAGAATAAGCATAGGGAGGACGAAAATGACCTAATTGATCATCCAATTACACAAATGAACTTATTGGATTCACAAGATTTGTTAAAAACCCTAATTGAATAACAATAAGCCTAGGGAGGACGAAAATGACCTAATTGTTCATCCAATGACACAAACACACCTATCGGATGCACAAGATTGGTTAAAAACCCTAATTGGACAAGAATAAGCCTAGGGAGGACGAAAATGACCTAATTGTTCATCCAATGACACATACACACCTATCGGATGCACAATATTGGTTTAAAACCCTAAATGGACAAGAATAAGCCTAGGGAGGACGAAAATGACCTAAATGTTCATCCAATGACACAAACACACCTTTTGGATGCACAAAATTGGTTAAAAACCCTAATTGGACAGGAATAAGCCTAGAGAGGACGAAAATGACCTAAATGTTAATCCAATGACACAAATTAATTTATTGGATGCACAAGATTGGTTAAAAACCCTAATTGGATAAGGATAAGCCTAGGGAGGAAGCAAATGACCTAATTGTTCATCCAACGACACAAACACACCTATCGGATGCAAAAGATTGGTTAAAAACCCTAAATGGACAAGAATAAGCCTAGGGAGGACGAAAATGACCTAAATGTTCATCCAATGACACAAACACACTTTTTGGATGCACAAAATTTGTTAAAAACCCTAATTGGACAAGAATAAGCCTAGACAGGACGAAAATGACCTAAATGTTAATACAATGACACAAATGAACTTATTGGATGCACAAGATTGGTTAAAAACCCTAATTGGCCTAGAATAAGCGTAGGGAGGACGAAAATGACCTAATAGTTCATCCAATAACACAAATGAACTTATTGGATGCACAAGATTGGTTAAAAACCCTAATTGAATAAGAATAAGCCTAGGAAGGACGAAAATGACCTAATTTTTCATCCAACGACACAGACACACTTATTGGAAGCACAAGATTGGTTAAAAACCCTATTTGGACAAGAATAAGCATAGGGAGGACAAAAATGACCTAAATGTTCATCCAATGACACAAACACACCTATTGGATGCACAAGATTGGTTAAAAAACTTAATTGGACAAGAATAATCCTAGAGAGGACGAAAATGACCTAAATGTTAATACAATGACACAAATGAACTTATTGGATGCACAAGATTGGTTAAAAACCCTAATTGGCCAAGAATAAGCATAGGGAGGACGAAAATGACCTAATTGTTCATCCAATTACACAAATGAACTTATTGGATGCACAAGATTGGTTAAAAACCCTAATTGAATAACAATAAGCCTAAAGAGGACGAAAATGACCTAATTGTTCATCCAATGACTCAAACATACCTATTGGATGCACAAGATTGGTTAAAAACCCTAATTGGACAAGATAAAGCCTAGAGAGGACGAAAATGACCTAAATATTTATACAATGACACAAATAAACTTATTGTATGCACAACATTGGTTAAAAACCCTAATTGGCCAAGAATAAGCCTAGGGAGGACGAAAATGACCTAATTGTTCATCCAATGACACAAATGAACTTATTGGATGCACAAGATTGGTTAAAAACCCTATTTGAATAAGAATAAGCCTAGGGAGGACGAAAATGACCTAATTGTTCATCCAATGACAAAAACACACCTATTGGATGCACAAGATTGGTTAAAAACCCAAATTGGACATGTGTAGACACCTAATTTTGTCCGCCACTTTTAAAGTTTTATGAAATATAATAGATATATAATTAAAAAAAAATAATAAATAATAATAGAAAAATAAAAGAAATAATAAAAATAAACAATTAGGCTGTTGACACCTAATTTTGTCCGATTTTTATTTTTTTTACTTTTTATTAAAAAAAAGGAAATAATGATAATAATAATGACAATAATAATAAATATATAAAGAAATACAAAAATAAAAATAAATAATTAGAAATATAAGCTCTAAACAATCACAAGTGTTTTCGATTCTTGTTTGCCTCTAATTCTTGTTCCGACTCTTTTCTAAAAAAAAAAATAATAAGAAATAAAAATAAAGGAAATTGAAAAGAAACGAATTGATTGTCATAAAAATCGATGCAATGATGATCAAAATAAATGAAAAAAAAAACATAAAAGAAATTGATTGATAGTCATAAAATCAAAATAATGGTGATCAATTGAATAGAAAAGAAACCGAAGAATGAATCAATGGCAATAAGAATCAGTATAATTGTGGCCAATTAAAAGAAAAAGAAAACCGAAAAAATAGATTAATGGTAATCAATTGACAATTATTCTCTTGTCTTTTGCAATCTACACCCAAAAGTCTATAAATAGTCTCCCACAAGAGGGCAATAGGGAGCACAATTGGAAAACGAAAACTGAGAGCACAAAAAAAATAGAGAGATTAGTTAGCAAAAGAGAAGGAGATAATCTAATCTTGAAGTAATCAGTCTAGTAAGGTACCATTTTCTTATTCTTTTCTCTAGTCTGCTTATTAGTTTTTTTTATTTTTATTTTTTACATCCTTTTTTTAATATATATATATATTTTCTCTTTCTATTTTTTTTTTGTTGTTTATAGAAATAAACTCATATGTTAAAGTTTTCATTTTATTTTTTAAATCGTTTAATCCGAAAAATTGTCTTCTTTGTGATATAAAATAATAAAAAAATTAATTAGTTGATGTCTATGGATCAAGAAAACAAATTTTATCATACTGTAATTAAATAAAAAAATTCATAACACGTATTTATCAAATAAAAAATTTATAACGGATAAATGTTTTTACCCTTAAGATTAGAACTAACGGTTGTTGCCGCCGGATGAAATTCATCCTCGCTCGCTACACCATATCATTTACTTTCAATCATTGGTGGCCTTTGTGTCGCGACAGATCTGACAACGTACGAGCGAATCATTTAACAGATTATTTCGCTGTCGTGTCCATTTGTCTCGTTCACAAACCGCCACGTTACGAAATTATTTTTTTTCTTAAAAAAATTAATTTCTTTTTTACATTAAAACAAACAAATATTATTATTATTATATTTATCATCATTATTATATATTTATTACATTTTTATTTTTTTTTAATACGTACATAAATAAAAATAATAATAAAATCGGTCAACACACAAATATTTTCTACCCAAGAACTACGTGAGTTTTGATTTCCCTATTGCACCCGGGGATACGTAGGAGCAAGGTCTTCCCTTGTCAAACCAAATTAATAAAAAATTATTTTTTTTCTTTCTTCTATTAATGTGAATAATTTATTTTTTTTACTATTCTTTTTTTTTTACTATTCTTTCTTCCCTAAGTTGTTTTTTCTCCTCATCATCATCATTTTTTTGCATAATATTCTTTATCATTGTTACTTTTGAAAAATCATTATCTCATCATTTTAAAAAACCATAAAAATTAAAGCTTGTTGTGAATAACTTTAATCGCAGGAGATATGGGATCAAATGGTGGCTCAAACATTATTCCATTAAGAAAGACCTTACCATTGAGAGTTCTTAAACCGGATGTAAACAACATTAAGAATCTTGCTCGGAAGTTGAAAAAAGTACAACGTGTAATCTTTATGGGGAAATTCGGCAAAATTCTTGATTTACTTGAAGTTAATGTACAAGTGGATGCCCTTACAGTGTTGGCCCAATTCTATGATCCTCCTTTCAGGTGTTTCACTTTTAAGGACTTTCAGTTGGCCCCAACGTTGGAGGAGTTCGAACGAATAATGGGATATCCGATGAAGGGGAGTAAACCGTACCAATACATGGAACACTACCCATCATTGAAAACAATTGCTGAAACGTTTGATATCCCTATAAAGGAAATAAAAGACAATAGAACCAACAAAGATAATTTGATCGGATTTCCGATAAAATATCTTGAGGAGAAAGCAGTAAACTTAGAAAGAGATGGAAAATGGGACACTTTCATGGATGTGCTGGCCTTAATTATATATGGAATTGTTTTATTTCCAACTATTAAGGATTTTGTGGATTTCATGGCGATAGACGTCTTTTTGGCTTACAAGCATAGAGGGGAGAATCCAGTACCGGCAGTTTTGGCTGACATTTATTGCATGCTCGACTTCCGTCATGAGAAAGAAGGGGGCCTAATCCATTGTTGCTCACCAATACTCTATGTTTGGTTTGTCAAACATATTTTTCAAGACATGTATCAATTAAGAACTAAGAGCAAGAAAGAATGGGCCAATGTTCTAGCAAATCTCAACGAAAGAACGATTCAATGGTACTCCAGAAGTCAAGATATAAATGAAGTGATTTGTAGATGCGGTGTTTTTGTCGATGTTCCCCTCATGGGAACCAAAGGGTGTATAAATTATAGTCCCTATGTTGCATTGAGACAATTGGGCTATCCTATGACAAAACCTCCAATAATGGACGTAACAAAATCTTTTGTCATACATGGACGAGATGTTTATGATGCTAGCTTGATGAGAAGAATACGTAAGTCTTGGGGAGATGTCATTAGAAGAGGTCAAGAATTAGGGCCTAGAAGTTGTGGTATAGGAGAGGAATATCATAATTGGGTGAAAAAGAGGGCACTAGAGGTCAAGTTGCCTTTTCGTAGCACCATAATTACTCCTGAAGTAGTAACAACAAAATCTTTTTTCAGTACTGAAGATTTAGAGGCCGACTTAGCTCTCAAAGGACAAGAAATTGAAAAATTACAAAAAGAATTTGAGATGGCTCACCAGGCTTATAGAGATATGGAGTATAAGAATACTCAACAATCCCTCATCCTTGAGAAAGTACAAAAAAGGGCAAGAGAGGAAGAAGAAAGCAAGGAGAGAACTCGAATCTGTTTGCGGGGAGCAAATGAAGAGTTAAGACTCAGACGTCAAGAAAGGGATGATGCAGTAATTTAAGGTCTTAAACTTAAAGAGTTACTAAAGAAATCTGGGGAAAAGCATGAAGTCATCCGACGACAAGAAGCAGATCTAAAGCAACAGATAGAGAGGGTAAAAGCGGAATGTGAAAGCAGGATCATGGTAGAAAGGCAATGTCAAGAAAAGATCATTGAAGCTTACCGAGTTGAACTTGCAAGAAAAGAAGACGAGATGTATACACAAAAAGACACTATCGAAAGACTTGTTCAAGAAGGGATGTTTTGGATGGACCGTTTCTCCAAACTAGTTTATTTGACCAACTCTGCTATCGAAGATATTCCACCATTATTAAGGGCCGCTGATGGGATGGCTAATCCTCTCTCTACCCCTCAAGAGATCTCTATTTTTATTGAACATTGTAAAAGTTTAATCGAGCAAATGAAAAAATTGATTGCTCATTAAATCTGCAAATTTCGTGTTTAGGTTTCAGCTTTCGTTTTGTGGTAAAACTTGTATTTTTTTTCTTTCTAATTTTCAATAAATTAAATTTGACTCTACTTTTGGTCCCATAACTCTCTCTTTATTGGTTAAGATATTCACAAACAAGCAATAAATAGTTTTTTGGCATTCATTACATTTTCATACATCATGTTTCATACTCATGCCATATTCTTTCATAGAAAAAATAACACATCAAACAAAAAAATTGGTGCTACGACACCGTTATCGGACACGATCTCAGTCAAAAATCATGGATGAGCTAGAGCAAACAGAAATAAGGGAAGACGTGAACCAACTCAAGGGGCAAATGACCAAGATCTTGGAGATTCTACAAGCACTTGGAAATAAAAATGATGGGAATCCTTTGGTAGACGAGGGGGTGTCACAAAACACTCTAGTTCACCCAACAGGTGCTGCTCCACACCTTCACCCTAATTATCAAGAAGGGAAGACACAACAATTTCCACTTTATGGTTTGCCGCCAGGCTATACCCCACCCATAGACACTCATCTCCCCAACAACAATCCATTGGTTGTGGCTACAAATCCACAAACTAGTATCAGTGAATTCCCTCAAGTGCAACCTTCACCCCTTACTTCAGGATTTCCTGGCACTTCACCGCAAGGAAAAATTACTGAAGCTACGCCGGTGATGTTAAACATACATCACGAAGCTCGACCGCTCGAGAACAATCAATCCCAAGAAAAATGGCAAGCCTTGGAAGAACGCTTGAGAGTTATCGAAGGGGGAAACAATTATGGATTTGATGCTTCAAACCTATGCCTCGTTTCTGATGTTATAATACCACCGAAATTTAAATTGCCTGAATTTGACAAATACAAGGGAACAACATGCCCCAAGAACCATCTTATTATGTATTGTCGAAAAATGGGTTTTTGTGCCCATGACGAAAAACTACTAATCCACTTTTTTCAAGATAGTTTGACAGGAGCCTCCCTGAGTTGGTATATGCACCTTGAACGAGCTCATATCAGCTCTTGGAAAGATTTGGTGGATGCCTTTTTGAAACAATACAAATATAATCTCGACATGGCTCCTGATAGAATGCAGTTGCAAAATATGACAAAACGAGACAATGAAACATTCAAGGAATATGCCCAACGATGGAGGGAGTTAGCTTCCCAAGTTGAGCCACCCCTATCTGAAAATGAAATGGTGACTATGTTCATAAACACTCTTCAACTTCCGTTTTATGACAAAATGATAGGAAGTGTTTCATGAAATTTTTCAGATCTCGTCATCATAGGCGAAAGAGTAGAAATGGGATTGAAAAGCGGAAAGATTGTTTCTGGCTATACCGGATTAAATAACACACAAAAATTGCCCGCAGGTACGAATAAGAAAAAGGAAGAAGAAAGCCATTTTGTGGCGTCAAACACAACTAATCCTTCTTTTGTGCATCGCCCCTACGCCGCTGCAAATTCACAAAGCTCGGGTACCCTAAGTCAACACTTACAAAGGAATCAAGATTCACATGAAAATCATGGAAAAAACTATCGTGGGAAGAAGTTTGTACATTTTGACCCAATCCCTATGACTTATGCAGAGTTGTTACCACATCTGGTTAGCAACTCTATGGTGGCCCTATGTCCAGGGAAACCTATACAACCACCCTACCCTAAAGGATATGACTCGAACGCCACATGTGATTACCACTCTGGGGCTGTAGGGCACTCTACTGAAAATTGCCTAGCCTTAAAATTTAAGGTGCATGATTTGCTTAAAGCTGGATGGTTGAATTTTAAAGAAAATGAGCCTAGCGTGAGAAATAATCCCCTACCGGTTCATGGTGGGCCAATAGTAAATGCAATCGAAGAAAATCACCAATTAATAAAGGAGGTTGAGAAAATTAAGACGCCGATGAAACTGATTTTTTATTAGCTATGTAAATTTGGATTAATCCAAGGAAATGCCAATGGGATATCAAGATGCAATTTCCACCTCAATGAAGATCATTCCATAGAAGAATGCAAGGAATTCAAAAATGAACTTCGAAAATTGATAAACATAGGCACCATTCAAATAGGTCGTTGGGAAAAGAATGATGGTATGATTGCAACCCAATCAGAAGAAAAACTTGGCATCCCAAAGCCATTGGTCATTCATTTCACTAAGGAGGAAAGTGTGAATGCCCCTGGTGATATGAGGACCTTAATAGTTCAGATACCGAGCCCTTTTCCATATAAAGACAACAAAGCGGTACCTTGGAACTATAATATAGAAGTACATCTAGCTGAACAGAAGAACAAAGATGTTTCTAGCTCCAAAACCACTGATGTTTCAGGGATAGGAGGAATGACTAAAAGTGGTCGGATATACTCTCTAGAAAAATCACAAAGAGAAGTGATATTGGATAAAGGGAAAAAGAAGGTAACTGAAAAAGTCGAAAAGGAGAAAATAGAAAATGAGAAAGAGGTTTCTAATGAAGAAGCTCGAGAATTTCTCAAAATCATCCAACAAAGTGAATACAAAATAGTCGACCAACTCAACCATACTCCCACAAGGATTTCATTGTTATCCCTCTTGATGAATTCTGAATCCCACCGGAAGCTATTGATGAAAATATTAAACGAGGCTCACGTCACTCACGACATCACTTTGGACAAATTTGGAGGCATCATAAATAACATCACTGCCAACAATCACCTAACTTTCACAGATGATGAGCTGCCGACCGAAGGAAGAGGGCATAATAAAGCACTACACATATCAGTAATGTGCCTCGACCATATAATATCAAGAGTCCTCATTGATAATGGCTCATCCCTGAATGTCATATCAAAATCAACATTAGCAAAACTACCTTATGATGGTACGTATATGAGGCCAAGCCCCATGGTTGTTAGAGCTTTCAATGGGAGTCGTAGAGAAGTAATGGGGGAAATTGAACTCCCAATTCAAATAGGCCCGGTCACATTTGATATCACGTTTCAGGTGATGGATATTGTACCCGCCTATAGTTGTTTATTAGGAAGACCATGGATACATTCTGCCGGCGTAGTGCCATCAACCTTACATCAAAAGCTGAAGTACATGGTAAATGATCAATTGGTAATCGTGTCTGGAGAAGGAGACTTGTTGGTGAGTAAGTTGTCCACCACGCCTTATGTTGAGACAGCAGAAGAAGCTCTAGAAACTGCCTTCCAAACACTAGAAATTGTGGACACTGCTTATGTCGAGACGACACCAATAGAACCACATATGTCAAGCACGGCTATTATGGTGGCCAAGTTCATGTTGAGTAGAGGACACCGTCCATGGCACGGCCTGCGGAAGGATGAAGAGGGGCTTAAAGAACCGGTGGAACTTCCTGAGAATAGAGATAAGTGGGGTTTAGGCTACAAACCCACCAGCGCTGACAAATGGAGATTAGTCAAAGAGAAAAGAGAAAAAAGATTAGCTCGAATTGAAAATCGAGAACCAAGAATTGAAAGGATTCCCATCTGTGACATCCGACAGAATTTCCAAAGTGCAAGACCAACAAGTGAGATCCATATTGCAGCAGCTGAAGATGACATGTTTGATGGGGAGGCTAATTGGATTCGTCCGTGTGGTGCAGGAGCAGAAGTCAGGAATTGGAGAGTAGTCAAGTCACCTATAATATTTAATGCAATTCCCATGTAATTCTAAAAGCATTATTACTGTTACTGAGACCTTAAGATGCTTCATTATATTTAGGATGGACACAATGTTGTTTTCTCAATACTTTGAATTTCAATAAATGCATTCTCATTTTGTTTTCTTATTGTTCTTTCTTACCACTTTCATTTTTTAATATACATTCGCCATTTTTCTTCTTCTTTTTTCTCTCTCCTTCTCCTTATCCTAGCCTTGAATCCTGCAGATTTGGGAATAGTTCATTCACAGACGACTGCACTAAGATCTCACAGCATAATTTTAACCATCTTGTTAGTCAGACAGAAAAAGATAATGAAGAAGATTATGAACCCCCTCTAGATTTGTTAAGAGCGGTAGAACGGGAAACCAAGGGTATCGTGCCCTTTGAGGAATCGATAGAAATTGTTAATCTAGGGACGGAAGAAGGAAGAAAATAAATTAAGGTTGGCACCATCTTAAGGAAAGAAGTATATCACAAATTAATCCAACTCCTACATGAATACAAAGATGTTTTTGCCTGGTCATATCAGGATATGCCTGGATTGGATACTAGCATAGTGGAACACAAATTGCCCTAAAAACCCGAGTTTTCTCCAGTCACACAAAAATTAAGGCGAATGAAGCCCGATATGTCATTAAAAATCAGGGAAGAAGTACAAAAACAATTTGACGCAGGATTCCTCGCCGTGGCAAATTATCCTCAATGGATAGCCAATATTGTACCAGTGCCAAAAAAGGATGGCAAAGTACGAATGTGTGTCGATTATAGGGACCTTAATAAAGCCAGTCCTAAAGACGATTTCCCGTTACCTCACATCGATATTTTGGTTGATAATACAGCTCGTCATTCACTCTTTTCCTTTATGGATGGTTTCTCTGGGTATAATCAAATTAAGATGGCAACTGAAGATAGGGAAAAAACGACTTTCATCACTCCTTGGGGGACATTTTGTTACAAAGTAATGCCTTTTGGTCTGAAGAACGCCGGGGCAACCTACCAAAGAGCAATGGTAACCCTATTCCATGACATGATACATAAAGAGGTCGAAGTTTATGTAGACGACATGATTGCTAAGTCACAAACAGAAGAAGAACATATTATTGATCTAAAGAAACTCTTAGAAAGACTTAGAAAGTTTAAGCTAAAGCTCAACCCTTCCAAATGCACTTTTGGTGTGACATCAGGCAAAGTATTGGGATTTGTGGTTAGTCAGAGGGGAATAGAGGTTGATCCCGATTAGATTCGAGCCATTGCAGAAATGCCTCCCCCGAGTACAGAAAAAGAAGTTCGCGGTTTTCTTGGTAGACTAAATTATATTTCAAGATTTATATCACAACTAACTGCTACTTGTGAACCGATATTTAAACTTTTACGGAAAAATCAACCAGTTGTGTGGAACGAAGAATGTCAAAATGCATTCGAAAAAATCCGACAATATTTACAAAAGCCTCCAGTTCTTATCCCACCAGTTCTGGGCCGACCCTTGATTATGTATCTTACAGTCCTCGACGGGGCCATGGGGTGCGTATTGGGACAACATGATGAAACAGGAAAAAAAGAACATGCCATTTACTATTTAAGTAAAAAATTTACAGATGTTGAAACAAGATATACGATGTTAGAACGTACTTGTTGTGCCTTAGCATGGGCGGCTCATCGCTTGAGGCA
>JBBPBT010000228.1:421494-431777 GCA_037974875.1 Cicer bijugum
CATGTTAAAGCCGGGAAAACGACTCGCACCCAAAGCCGAGAAAACGACCCGTATGTTAAAACCGGGAAAACGACTCGCACCCAAAGCCGAGAAAACGACCCGCATCTTAAAGCCGGGAAAACGACTCGCACCCAAACTGGAAAACAACTTACGTTGTTCTCCAACAAACCTCTATTTTTTGGACAAAATTAGTGTCGTTATCTTTACTTTTCTTTTACTCTCAAGTAAAATCAAAGCAAAGAGGGGCAGCTGTAGACACCTAATTTTGTCCGCCACTTTTAAAGTTTTATGAAATATAATAGATATATAATTAAAAAAAAATAATAAATAATAATAGAAAAATAAAAGAAATAATAAAAATAAACAATTAGGCTGTTGACACCTAATTTTGTCCGATTTTTAATTTTTTACTTTTTATTAAAAAAAAGGAAATAATAATAATAATAATGACAATAATAATAAATATATAAAGAAATACAAAAATAAAAATAAATAATTAGAAATATAAGCTCAAAACAATCACAAGTGTTTTCGATTCTTGTTTGCCTCTAATTCTTGTTCCGACTCTTTTCTAAAAAAAAAATAATAATAAGAAATAAAAATAAAGGAAATTGAAAAGAAACGAATTGATTGTCATAAAAATCGATGCAATGATGATCAAAATAAATGAAAAAAAAAAACATAAAAGAAATTGATTGATAGTCATAAAATCAAAATAATGGTGATCAATTGAATAGAAAAGAAACCGAAGAATGAATCAATGGCAATAAGAATCAGTATAATTGTGGCCAATTAAAAGAAAAAGAAAACCGAAAAAATAGATTAATGGTAATCAATTGACAATTATTCTCTTGTCTTTTGCAATCTACACCCAAAAGTCTATAAATAGTCTCCCACAAGAGGGCAAAAGGGAGCACAATTGGAAAACGAAAACTGAGAGCACAAAAAAAATAGAGAGATTAGTTAGCAAAAGAGAAGGAGATAATCTAATCTTGAAGTAATCAGTCTAGTAAGGTACCATTTTCTTATTGTTTTCTCTAGTATGCTTATTAGTTTTTTTTATTTTTATTTTTTACATCCTTTTTTTAATATATATATATATTTTCTCTTTCTATTTTTTTTTGTTGTTTAAAGAAATAAACTCATATGTTAAAGTTTTCATTTTATTTTTTAAATCGTTTAATCCTAAAAATTGTCTTCTTTGTGATATAAAATAATAAAAAATATAATTAGTTGATGTCTATGGATCAAGAAAACAAATTTTATCATACTGTAATTTAATAAAAAAATTCATAACACGTATTTATCAAATAAAAAATTTATAACGGATAAATGTTTTTACCCTTAAGATTAGAACTAACGGTTGTTGCCGCCGGATGAAATTCATCCTCGCTCGCTACACCATATCATTTACTTTCAATCATTGGTGGCCTTTGTGTCGCGACAGATCCGACAACGTACGAGCGAATCATTTAACAGATTATTTCGCTGTCGTGTCCATTTGTCTCGTTCACAAACCGCCACGTTACGAAATTATTTTTTTTTCTTAAAAAAATTAATTTCTTTTTTACATTAAAACAAACAAATATTATTATTATTATTATATTTATCATCATTATTATATATTTATTACATTTTTATTTTTTTTAATACGTACATAAATAAAAATAATAATAAAATCGGTCAACACACAAATATTTTCTACCCAAGAACTACGTGAGTTTTGATTTCCCTATTGCACCCGGGGATACGTAGGAGTAAGGTCGTCCCTTGTCAAACCAAATTAATAAAAAATTATTTTTTTTCTTTCTTCTATTAATGTGAATAATTTATTTTTTTTACTATTCTTTTTGGGGGGTAAAAATAAATAAACAAATAAATAATTTGTATACAATTAATTAGGGGGTAACCGTTTTAACGGACGTTATAGGGTGGTAATACTTCCCTATTCGTAATCGACTCCCGAATCCGAATTTCTGGTTCGAAAATTATTATTTTAGGTTTTATCCAATTTTTCCTTTAATAAAAATAAAATTGGTGGCGACTCCCTTTTTCGCGGACAAACCGGACGCGACAACATGAATAAGCCTATAAAGGACGAAAATGACCTAAATGTTTATACAATGACACAAATGAACTTATTGTATGCACAAGATTGGTTAAAAACCCTAATTGGCCAAGAATAAGCCTAGGGAGGACGAAAATGACCTAATTGTTCATCCAATGACACAAATGAACTTATTGGATGCACTAGACTGATTAAAAACCCTAATTGCATAAGAATAAGCCTAGGGAGGACGAAAATGACCTAATTGTTCATCCAACGACACAAACACACTTATTGGAAGCACAAGATTGGTTAAAAACCCTAATTGGACAAGAATAAGCCTAGGGAGGACAAAAATGACCTAAATGTTCATCCAATGACACAAACACACCTATTGGATGCACAAGATTGGTTCAAAACCTTAATTGGACAAGAATAAGCCTAGAGAGGACGAAAATGACCTAAATGTTAATACAACGACACAAATGAACTTATTGGATGCACATGATTGGTTAAAAACCCTAATTGGCCAAGAATAAGCATAGGGAGGACGAAAATGACCTAATTGATCATCCGATTACACAAATGAACTTATTGGATGCACAAGATGGGTTAAAAACCCTAATTGAATAACAATAAGCCTAGGGAGGACGAAAATGACCTAATTGTTCATCTAATGACACAAACACACCTTTTGGATGCACAAAATTGGTTAAAAACCCTAATTGGACAAGAATAAGCCTAGAGAGGACGAAAATGACCTAATTGTTCATCCAATGACACAAACACACCTATCGGATGCACAAGATTGGTTAAAAACCTTAATTGGACAAGAATAAGCCTAGAGAGGACGAAAATGACCTAAATGTTAATACAATGACACAAATGAACTTATTGGATGCACAAGATTGGTTAAAAACCCTAATTGGCCAAGAATAAGCATAGGGAGGACGAAAATGACCTAATTGTTCATCCAATAACACAAATGAACTTATTGGATGCACAAGATTGGTTAAAAACCCTAATTGAATAAGAATAAGCCTAGGGAGGACGAAAATGACCTAATTGTTCATCCAACGACACAGACACACCTATAGAAAGCACAAGATTGGTTAAAAACCCTAATTGGACAAGAATAAGCATAGGGAGGACAAAAATGACCTAAATGTTCATCCAATGACACAAACACACCTATTGGATGCAGAAGATTGGTTAAAAACCTTAATTGGACAAGAATAATCCTAGAGAGGACGAAAATGACCTAAATGTTAATACAATGACACAAATGAACTTATTGGATGCACAAGATTGGTTAAAAACCCTAATTGGCCAAGAATAAGCATAGGGAGGACGAAAATGACCTAATTGTTCATCCAATAACACAAATGAACTTATTGGACGCACAAGATTGGTTAAAAACCCTAATTGAATAAGAATAAGCCTAGGGAGGACGAAAATGACCTAATTGTTCATCCAATGACACAAACACACCTATCGGATGCACAAGATTGGTTTAAAACCCTAAATGGACAAGAATAAGCCTAGGGAGGACGAAAATGACCTAAATGTTCATCCAATGACACAAACACACCTTTTGGATGCACAAAATTGGTTTAAAACCCTAATTGGACTAGAATAAGCCTTGGGAGGACGAAAATGACCTAATTGGTCATCCAATGACACAAACACACCTATTGGATGCACAAGATTGGTTTAAAACCCTAAATGGACAAGAATAAGGCTTGGGAGGACGAAAATGACCTAAATGTTCATCCAATGACACAAACACACCTTTTGGATGCACAAGATTGGTTAAAAACCCTAATTGGACAAGAATAAGCCAAGGGAGGACGAAAATGACCTAATTATTCATCCAATGACACAAACACACCTATTGGATGCACAAGATTGGTTAAAAACCCTAATTGGACAAGAATAAGCCTAGAGTGGACGAAAATGACCTAAATGTTAATACAATGACACAAAGGAACTTATTGGTTGCACAAGATTGGTTAGAAACCCTAATTGACCAAGAATAAGCATAGGGAGGACGAAAATGACCTAGTTGTTGATCCAATGACACAAATGAACTTATTGGATGCACAAGATTGGTTAAAAACCCTAATTGAATAAGAATAACCTCAGGGAGGACGAAAATGACCTAAATGTTCATCCTATGACACAAATGAACTTATCGGATGCACTAGATTGGTTAAAAACCCTAATTGCCTAAGAATAAGCCTAGGGAGGACGAAAATGACCTAATTGTTCATCCAATGACACAAACACACCTATTGGAAGCACAAGATTGGTTAAAAACCCTAATTGAACAAGAATAAGCCTAGGGAGGACAAAAATGACCTAAATGTTCATCCAATGACACAAACACACCTATTGGATGCACAAGATTGGTTAAAAACCTTAATTGGACAAGAATAAGCCTAGAGAGGACGAAAATGACCTAAATGTTAATACAATGACACAAATGAACTTATTGGATGCACAAGATTGGTTAAAAACCCTAATTGGCCAAGAATAAGCATAGGGAGGACGAAAATGACCTAATTGTTCATCCAATAACACAAATGAACTTATTGGATGCACAAGATTGGTTAAAAACCCTAATTGCATAAGAATAAGCCTAGGGAGGACGAAAATGACCTAATTGTTCATCCAATGACACAAACACACCTATTGGAAGCACAAGATTGGTTAAAAACCCTAATTGGACAAGAATAAGCCTAGGGAGGACGAAAATGACCTAAATGTTCATCCAATGACACAAACACACCTATTGGATGCACAAGATTGGTTAAAAACCCTAATTGGACAAGAAGAACCCCAGGGAGGACGAAAATGACCTAAATGTTCATACAATGACACAAACACACCTATTGGATGCACAAGATTGGTTAAAAACCCTAATTGGACAAGAAGAACCCCAGGGAGGACGAAAATGACCTAAATGTTCATCCAATGACACAAACACACCTATTGGATGCACAAGATTGGTTAAAAACCGTAATTGGATAAGATTAAGTGTAGGGAGGACGAAAATGACCTAAATGTTCATCCAATGACACAAACACACCTATTGGATGCACAAGATTGGTCAAAAACCCTAATTGGACAAGAAGAACCCCAGGGAGGACGAAAATGACCTAAATGTTCATCCAATGACACAAACACACCTATTGGATGCACAAGATTGGTTAAAAACCCTAATTGGACAAGAATAACCCTAGGAAGGACGAAAATGACCTAAATGTTCATCCAATGACACAAACACACCTATTGGATGCACAAGATTGGTTAAAAACCCTAATTGGACAAGAATAAGTTTAGGGAGGACGAAAATGACCTAAATGTTCATCCAATGACACAAACACACCTATTGGATGCACAAGATTGGTTAAAAACCCTAATTGGACAAGATTAAGTTTAGGGAGGACGAAAATGACCGAAATGTTCATCCTATGACACAAACACACCTATTGGATGCACAACATTGGTTAAAAACCCTAATTGGACAAGAATAAGTTTAGGGAGGACGAAAATGACCTAAATGTTCTTCCAATGACACAAACACACCTATTGGATGCACAAGATTGGTTAAAAACCCTAATTGGACAAGAATAATCCTAGGGAGGACGAAAATGACCTAATTGTTCATCCAATGACACAAACACACCTATTGGATGCACAAGATTGGTTAAAAACCCTAATTGGACAAGAATAAGCCTAGGGAGGACGAAAATGACCTAATTGTTCATCCAATGACACAAACACACCTATTGGATGCACAAGATTGGTTAAAAACCCTAATTGGACAAGATAAAGCCTAGAGAGGACGTAAATGACCTAAATATTTATACAATGACACAAATAAACTTATTGTATGCACAACATTGGTTAAAAACCCTAATTGGCCAAGAATAAGCCTAGGGAGGACGAAAATGACCTAATTGTTCATCCAATGACACAAATGAACTTATTGGATGCACAAGATTGGTTAAAAACCCTATTTGAATAAGAATAAGCCTAGGGAGGACGAAAATGACCTAATTGTTCATCCAATGACAAAAACACACCTATTGGATGCACAAGATTGGTTAAAAACCCAAATTGGACATGAATAAGCCTATAGAGGACGAAAATGACCTAAATGTTTATACAATGACACAAATGAACTTATTGTATGCACAAGATTGGTTAAAAACCCTAATTGGCGAAAATAAGCCTAGGGAGGACGAAAATGACCTAATTGTTCATCCAATGACACAAATGAACTTATTGGATGCACTAGATTGATTAAAAACCATAATTGCATAAGAATAAGCCTAGGGAAGACGAAAATGACCTAATTGTTCATCCAACGACACAAACACACCTATTGGAAGCACAAGATTGGTTAAAAACCCTAATTGGACAACAATAAGTCTAGGGAGGACAAAAATGACCTAAATGTTCATCCAATGACACAAACACACCTATTGGATGCACAAGATTGGTTAAAAACCTTAATTGGACAAGAATAAGCCTAGAGAGGACGAAAATGACCTAAATGTTAATACAATGACACAAATGAACTTATTGGATGCACAAGATTGGTTAAAAACCCTAATTGGCAAAGAATAAGCACAGGGAGGACGAAAATGACCTAATTGTTCATCCAATTACACAAATGAACTTATTGGATGCACAAGATTGGTTAAAAACCCTAATTGAATAAGAATAAGCCTAGGGAGGACGAAAATGACCTAATTGTTCATCCAACGACACAGACACACCTATTGGAAGCACAAGATTGGTTAAAAACCCTAATTGGACAAGAATAAGCATAGGGAGGACAAAAATGACCTAAATGTTCATCCAATGACACAAACACACCTATTGGATGCAGAAGATTGGTTAAAAACCTTAATTGGACAAGAATAAGCCTAGAGAGGACAAAAATGACCTAAATGTTAATACAATGACACAAATGAACTTATTGGATGCACAAGATTGGTTAAAAACCCTAATTGGCCAAGAATAAGCATAGGGAGGACGAAAATGACCTAATTGTTCATCCAATAACACAAATGAACTTATTGGATGCACAAGATTGGTTAAAAACCCTAATTGAATAAGAATAAGCCTAGGGAGGACGAAAATGACCTAATTGTTCATCCAACGACACAGACACACCTATTGGAAGCACAAGATTGGTTAAAAACCCTAATTGGACAAGAATAAGCCTAGGGAGGACAAAAATGACCTAAATGTTCATCCAATGACACAAACACACCTATTGGATGCACAAGATTGGTTAAAAACCTTAATTGGACAAGAATAAGCCTAGAGAGGACGAAAATGGCCTAAATGTTAATACAACGACACAAACGAACTTATTGGATGCACAAGATTGGTTAAAAACCCTAATTGGCCAAGAATAAGCATAGGGAGGACGAAAATGACCTAATTGTTTATCCAATTACACAAATGAACTTATTGGATGCACAAGATTGGTTAAAAACCCTAATTGAATAACAATAAGCCTAGGGAGGACGAAAATGACCTAATTGGTCATCCAATGACACAAACACACCTATTGGATGCACAAGATTGGTTTAAAACCCTAAATGGACAAGAATAAGGCTTGGGAGGACGAAAATGACCTAAATGTTAATCCAATGAAACAAATGAACTTATTGGATGCACAAGATTGGTTAAAAACCCTATTTGAATAAGAATAAGCCTAGGGAGGACGAAAATGACCTAATTGTTCATCCAATGACAAAAACAAACCTATTGGATGCACAAGATTGGATAAAACCCAAATTGGACTTGAATAAGCCTATAGAGGACGAAAATGACCTAAATGTTTATACAATGACACAAATGAACTTATTGTATGCACAAGATTGGTTAAAAACCCTAATTGGCCAAGAATAAGCCTAGGGAGGACGAAAATGACCTAACTGTTCATCCAATGACACAAATGAACTTATTGGATGCACTAGATTGATTAAAAACCCTAATTGCATAAGAATAAGCCTAGGGAGGACGAAGATGATCTAATTGTTCTTCCAACGATACAAACACACATATTGGAAGCACAAGACTGGTTAAAAACCCTAATTGGACAAGAATAAGCCTAGAGAGGACGAAAATGACCTAAATGTTAATACATTGATACCAATGAACTTATTGGATGCACAAGATTGGTTAAAAACCCTAATTGGCCAAGAATAAGCATAGGGAGGACGAAAATGACCTAATTGTTCATCCAACGACACAGACACACCTATTGGAAGCACAAGATTGGTTAAAAACCCTAATTGAATAACAATAAGCCTAAAGAGGACGAAAATGACCTAATTGTTCATCCAATGACACAAACACACCTATTGGATGCACAAGATTGGTTAAAAACCGTAATTGGACCTGATAAAGCCTAGAGAGGACGAAAATAACCTAAATATTTATACAATGACACAAATAAACTTATTGTATGCACAACATTGGTTAAAAACCCTAATTGGCCAAGAATAAGCCTAGGGAGGACGAAAATGACCTAATTGTTCATCCAATGACACAAATGAACTTATTGGATGCACAAGATTGGTTAAAAACCCTATTTGAATAAGAATAAGCCTGGGGAGGACGAAAATGGCCTAATTGTTCATCCGATGACAAAAACACACCTATTGGATGCACAAGATTGGTTAAAAACCCAAATTGGACATGAATAACCCTATAGAGGACGAAAATGACCTAAATGTTTATACAATGACACAAATGAACTTATTGTATGCACAAGATTGGTTAAAAACCCTAATTGGCCAAGAATAAGCCTAGGGAGTACGAAAATGACCTAATTGTTCATCCAATGACATAAATGAACTTATTGGATGCACTAGATTGATTAAAAACCCTAATTGCATAAGAATAAGCCTAGGGAGGACGAAAATGACCTAATTGTTCATCCAACGACACAAACAGACCTATTGGAAGCACAAGATTGGTTAAAAACCCTAATTGGACCAGAATAAGACCAGGGAGGACAAAAAGGACCTAAATGTTCATCCAATGACAGAAACACACCTATTGGATGCACAAGATTGGTTCAAAACCTTAATTGGACAAGAATAAGCCTAGAGAGGACGAAAATGACCAAAATGTTAATACAATGACACAAATGAACTTATTGGATGCACATGATTGGTTAAAAACCCTAATTGGCCAAGAATAAGCATAGGGAGGACGAAAATGACCTAACTATTCATCCAATGACACAAATGAACTTATTGGATGTACTAGATTGATTAAAAACCCTAATTGCATAAGAATAAGCCTAGGGAGGACGAAAATGACTTAATTGTTCTTCCAACGACACAAACACACCTATTGGAAGCACAAGATTGGTTAAAAACCCTAATTTGACAAGAATAAGCCTAGGGAGGACAAAAATGATCTAAATGTTCATCCAATGACACAAACACACCTATTGGATGCACAAGATTGGTTAAAAACCTTAATTGGACAAGAATAAGCCTAGAGAGGACGAAAATGACCTAAATGTTAATACAATGACACAAATGAACTTATTGGATGCACAAGATTGGTTAAAAACCCTAATTGGCCAAGAATAAGCATAGGGAGGACGGAAATGACCTAATTGTTCATCCAATAACACAAATGAACTTATTGGATGCACAAGATTGTTTAAAAACCCTAATTGAATAAGAATAAGCCTAGGGAGGACGAAAATGACCTAATTGTTCATCCAACGACACAAACACACCTATTGGAAGCACAGGATTGGTTAAAAACCCTAATTGGACAAGAATAAGCCTAGGGAGGACAAAAATGACCTAAATGTTCATCCAATGACACAAACACACCTATGGATGCACAAGATTGGTTAAAAACCTTAATTGGACAAGAATAAGCCTAGAGAGGACGAAAATGACCTAAATGTTAATACAATGACACAAATGAACTTATTGGATGCACAAGATTGGTTAAAAACCCTAATTGGCCAAGAATAAGCATAGGGAGGACGGAAATGACCTAATTGTTCATCCAATAACACAAATGAACTTATTGGATGCACAAGATTGTTTAAAAACCCTAATTGAATAAGAATAAGCCTAGGGAGGACGAAAATGACCTAATTGTTCATCCAACGACACAAACACACCTATTGGAAGCACAGGATTGGTTAAAAACCCTAATTGGACAAGAATAA
>JBBPBT010000228.1:431787-449920 GCA_037974875.1 Cicer bijugum
CCTAGAGAGGACGAAAATGACCTAAATGTTAATACAATGACACAAATGAACTTATTGGATGCACAAGATTGGTTAAAAACCCTAATTGGCCAAGAATAAGCATTGGGAGGACGAAAATGACCTAATTGTTCATCCAATAACACAAATAAACTTATTGGATGCACAAGATTGGTTAAAAACCCTAATTGAATAAGAATAAGCCTAGGGAGGACGAAAATGACCTAATTGTTCATCCAACGACACAGACACACCTATTGGAAGCACAAGATTGGTTAAAAACCCTAATTGAATAACAATAAGCCTAAAGAGGACGAAAATGACCTAATTGTTCATCCAATGACACAAACACACCTATTGGATGCACAAGATTGGTTAAAAACCGTAATTGGACTAGATAAAGCCTAGAGAGGACGAAAATGACCTAAATATTTATACAATGACACAAATAAACTTATTGTATGCACAACATTGGTTAAAAACCCTAATTGGCCAAGAATAAGCCTAGGGAGGACGAAAATGACCTAATTGTTCATCCAATGACACAAATGAACTTATTGGATGCACAAGATTGGTTAAAAACCCTATTTGAATAAGAATAAGCCTGGGGAGGACGAAAATGACCTAATTGATCATCCAAAGACAAAAACACACCTATTGGATGCACAAGATTGGTTAAAAACCCAAATTGGACATGAATAAGCCTATAGAGGACGAAAATGACCTAAATGTTTATACAATGACACAAATGAACTTATTGTATGCACAAGATTGGTTAAAAACCCTAATTGGCCAAGAATAAGCCTAGGGAGTACGAAAATGACCTATTTGTTCATCCAATGACATAAATGAACTTATTGGATGCACTAGATTGATTAAAAACCCTAATTGCATAAGAATAAGCCTCGGGAGGACGAAAATGACCTAATTGTTCATCCAACGACACAAACACACCTATTGGAAGCACAAGATTAGTTAAAAACCCTAATTGGACAAGAATAAGCCAAGGGAGGACAAAAATGACCTAAATGTTCATCCAATGACAGAAACACACCTATTGGATGCACAAGATTGGTTCAAAACCTTAATTGGACAAGAATAAGCCTAGAGAGGACGAAAATGACCTAAATGTTAATACAATCACACAAATGAACTTATTGGATGCACATGATTGGTTAAAAACCCTAATTGGCCAAGAATAAGCATAGGGAGGACGAAAATGACCTAATTGTTCATCCAATGACACAAACACACCTATCGGATGCAAAAGATTGGTTTAAAACCCTAAATGGACAAGAATAAGCCTAGGGAGGACGAAAATGACCTAAATGTTCATCCAATGACACAAACACACCTTTTGGATGCACAAAATTGGTTAAAAAACCTAATTGGACAAGAATAAGCCTAGAGAGGACGAAAATGATCTAAATGTTAATCCAATGACACAAATGAATTTATTGGATGCACAATATTGGTTAAAAACCCAAATTGGACAAGAATAAGCCTAGGGAGGAAGAAAATGACCTAATTGTTCATCCAATGACACAAACACACCTATCGGATGCAAAAGATTGGTTTAAAACCCTAAATGGACAAGAATAAGCCTAGGGAGGACGAAAATGACCTAAATGTTCATCCAATGACACAAACACACATTTTGGATGCACAAAATTAGTTAAAAACCCAAATTGGACAAGAATAAGCCTAGACCGGACGAAAATGACATAAATGTTAATCCAATGACACAAATGAATTTATTGGATGCACCAGATTGGTTAAAAACCCTAGTTGGACAAAAATAAGCCTTGGGAGGACGAAAATGACCTAATTGGTCATCCAATGACACAAACACACCTATTGGATGCACAAGATTGGTTTAAAACCCTAAATGGACAAGAATAAGGCTTGGGAGGACGAAAGTGACCTAAATGTTCATCCAATGACACAAACACACCTTTTGGATGCACAAGATTGGTTAAAAACCCTAATTGGACAAGAATAAGCCAAGGGAGGACGAAAATGACTTAATTATTCATCCAATGACACAAACACACCTATTGGATGCACAAGATAGGTTTAAAACCCTAATTGGACAAGAATAAACCTAGGGAGGACGAAAATGACCTAAATGTTAATATGATGACACAAAGGAACTTATTGGATGCGCAAGATTGGTTAGAAACCCTAATTGGCCAAGAATAAGCATAGGGAGGACGAAAATGACCTAGTTGTTGATCCAATGACACAAATGAACTTATTGGATGCCAAAGATTGGTTAAAAACCCTATTTGAATAAGAATAAGCCTAGGGAGGACGAAAATGACCTAATTGTTCATCCAATGACAAAAACAAACCTATTGGATGCACAAGATTGGTTAAAAACCCAAATTGGACCTGAAGAAGCCTATAGAGGACGAAAATGACCTAAATGTTTATACAATGACACAAATGAACTTATTGTATGCACAAGATTGGTTAAAAACCCTAATTGGCCAAGAATAAGCCTAGGGAGGACGAAAATGACCTAACTGTTCATCCAATGACACAAATGAACTTATTGGATGTACTAGATTGATTAAAAACCCTAATTGCATAAGAATAAGCCTAGGGAGGACGAAAATGACCTAATTGTTCTTCCAACGACACAAACACACCTATTGGAAGCACAAGAATGGTTAAAAACCCTAATTTGACAAGAATAAGCCTAGGAGGACGTAAATGATCTAATTGTTCATCCAATGACACAAACACACCTGTTGGATGCACAAGATTGGTTAAAAACCTTAATTGGACAAGAATAAGCCTAGAGAGGACGAAAATGACCTAAATGTTAATACAATGACACAAATGAACTTATTGGTTGCACAAGATTGGTTAAAAACCCTAATTGGCCAAGAATAAGCATAGGGAGGACGAAAATGACCTAATTGTTCATCCAATAACACAAATGAACTTATTGGATGCACAAGATTGGTTAAAAACCCTAATTGAATAAGAATAAGCCTAGGGAGGACGAAAATGACCTAATTGTTCATCCAACGACACAGACACACCTATTGGAAGCACAAGATTGGTTAAAAACCCTAATTGGACAAGAATAAGCCTAGGGAGGACAAAAATGACCTAAATGTTCATCCAATGACACAAACACACCTATTGGATGCACAAGATTGGTTAAAAACCTTAATTGGACAAGAATAAGCCTTGAGAGGACGAAAATGACCTAAATGTTAATACAATGACACAAACGAACTTATTGGATGCACAAGATTGGTTAAAAACCCTAATTGGCCAAGAATAAGCATAGGGAGGACGAAAATGACCTAATTGTTTATCCAATTACACAAATGAACTTATTGGATGCACAAGATTGGTTAAAAACCCTAATTGAATAACAATAAGCCTAGGGAGGACGAAAATGACCTAAATGTTAATACGATGACACAAAGGAACTTATTGGATGCGCAAGATTGGTTAGAAACCCTAATTGGCCAAGAATAAGCATAGGGAGGACGAAGATGACCTAGTTGTTGATCCAATGAAACAAATAAACTTATTGGAGGCACAAGATTGGTTAAAAACCCTATTTGAATAAGAATAAGCCTAGGGAGGACAAAAATGACCTAATTGTTCATCCAATGACAAAAACAAACCTATTGGATGCACAAGATTGGATAAAACCCAAATTGGACCTGAATAAGCCTATAGAGGACGAAAATGACCTAAATGTTTATACAATGACACAAATGAACTTATTGTATGCACAAGATTGGTTAAAAACCCTAATTGGCCAAGAATAAGCCTAGGGAGGACGAAAATGACCTAACTATTCATCCAATGACACAAATGAACTTATTGGATGCACTAGAATGATTAAAAACCCTAATTGCATAAGAATAAGCCTAGGGAGGACGAAAATGATTTAATTGTTCTTCCAACGACACAAGCACACCTATTGGAAGCACAAGATTGGTTAAAAACCCTAATTTGACAAGAAGCCTAGGGAGGACAAAAATGATCTAAATGTTCATCCAATGACACAAACACACCTATTGGATGCACAAGATTGGTTAAAAACCTTAATTGAATAAGAATAAGCCTAGGGAGGACGAAAATGACCGAAATGTTAATACATTGACACAAATGAACTTATTGGATGCACAAGATTAGTTAAAAACCCTAATTGGCCAAGAATAAGCATAGGGAGGACGAAAATGACCTAATTGTTCATCCAATAACACAAATGAACTTATTGGATGCACAAGATTGGTTAAAAACCCTAATTGAATAAGAATAAGCCTAGGGAGGACGAAAATGACCTAATTGTTCATCCAACGACACAGACACACCTATTGGAAGCACAAGATTGGTTAAAAACCCTAATTGGACAGGAATAAGCCTAGGGAGGACAAAAATGACCTAAATGTTCATCCAATGACACAAACACACCTATTGGATGCACAAGATTGGTTAAAAACCTTAATTGGACAAGAATAAGCCTAGAGAGGACGAAAATGACCTAAATGTTAATACAATGACACAAATGAACTTATTGGTTGCACAAGATTGGTTAAAAACCCTAATTGGCCAAGAATAAGCATAGGGAGGACGAAAATGACCTAATTGTTCATCCAATAACACAAATGAACTTATTGGATGCACAAGATTGGTTAAAAACCCTAATTGAATAAGAATAAGCCTAGGGAGGACGAAAATGACCTAATTGTTCATCCAACGACACAGACACACCTATTGGAAGCACAAGATTGGTTAAAAACCCTAATTGGACAAGAATAAGCCTAGGGAGGACAAAAATGACCTAAATGTTCATCCAATGACACAAACACACCTATTGGATGCACAAGATTGGTTAAAAACCTTAATTGGACAAGAATAAGCCTTGAGAGGACGAAAATGACCTAAATGTTAATACAATGACACAAACGAACTTATTGGATGCACAAGATTGGTTAAAAACCCTAATTGGCCAAGAATAAGCATAGGGAGGACGAAAATGACCTAATTGTTTATCCAATTACACAAATGAACTTATTGGATGCACAAGATTGGTTAAAAACCCTAATTGAATAACAATAAGCCTAGGGAGGACGAAAATGACCTAAATGTTAATACGATGACACAAAGGAACTTATTGGATGCGCAAGATTGGTTAGAAACCCTAATTGGCCAAGAATAAGCATAGGGAGGACGAAGATGACCTAGTTGTTGATCCAATGAAACAAATAAACTTATTGGAGGCACAAGATTGGTTAAAAACCCTATTTGAATAAGAATAAGCCTAGGGAGAACAAAAATGACCTAATTGTTCATCCAATGACAAAAACAAACCTATTGGATGCACAAGATTGGATAAAACCCAAATTGGACCTGAATAAGCCTATAGAGGACGAAAATGACCTAAATGTTTATACAATGACACAAATGAACTTATTGTATGCACAAGATTGGTTAAAAACCCTAATTGGCCAAGAATAAGCCTAGGGAGGACGAAAATGACCTAACTGTTCATCCAATGACACAAATGAACTTATTGGATGCACTAGAATGATTAAAAACCCTAATTGCATAAGAATAAGCCTAGGGAGGACGAAAATGATCTAATTGTTCTTCCAACGACACAAGCACACCTATTGGAAGCACAAGATTGGTTAAAAACCCTAATTTGACAAGAAGCCTATGGAGGACAAAAATGATCTAAATGTTCATCCAATGACACAAACACACCTATTGGATGCACAAGATTGGTTAAAAACCTTAATTGAATAAGAATAAGCCTAGGGAGGACGAAAATGACCGAAATGTTAATACATTGACACAAATGAACTTATTGGATGCACAAGATTAGTTAAAAACCCTAATTGGCCAAGAATAAGCATAGGGAGGACGAAAATGACCTAATTGTTCATCCAATAACACAAATGAACTTATTGGATGCACAAGATTGGTTAAAAACCCTAATTGAATAAGAATAAGCCTAGGGAGGACGAAAATGACCTAATTGTTCATCCAACGACACAGACACACCTATTGGAAGCACAAGATTGGTTAAAAACCCTAATTGGACAGGAATAAGCCTAGGGAGGACAAAAATGACCTAAATGTTCATCCAATGACACAAACACACCTATTGGATGCACAAGATTGGTTAAAAACCTTAATTGGACAAGAATAAGCCTAGAGAGGACGAAAATGACCTAAATGTTAATACAATTACACAAATGAACTTATTGGATGCACAAGATTGGTTAAAAACCCTAATTGGCCAAGAATAAGCATAGGGAGGACGAAAATGACCTAATTGTTCATCCAACGACACAGACACACCTATTGGAAGCACAAGATTGATTAAAAACCCTAATTGGACAAGAATAAGCCTAGGGAGGACAAAAATGACCTAAATGTTCATCCAATGACACAAACACACCTATTGGATGCACAAGATTGGTTAAAAACCTTAATTGGACAAGAATAAGCCTAGAGAGGACGAAAATGACCTAAATGTTAATACAATGACACAAATGAACTTATTGGACGCACAAGATTGGTTAAAAACCCTAATTGGCAAAGAATAAGCATAGGGAGGACGAAAATGACCTAATTGTTCATCCAATTACACAAATGAACTTATTGGATGCACAAGATTGGTTAAAAACCCTAATTGAATAAGAATAAGCCTAGGGAGGACGAAAATGACCTAATTGTTCATCCAATGACACAAACACACCTATTGGATGCACAAGATTGGTTAAAAACCCTAATTGGACAAGAATAAGCTTAGGGAGAACGAAAATGACCTAAATGTTCCTCCAATGACACAAACACACTTATTGGATGCACAAAATTGGTTAAAAACCCTAATTGGACAAGATTAAGCCTAGAGAGGACGAAAATGTCCTAAATGTTAATCAAATGACACAAATGAATTTATTGGATGAACAAGATTGGTTAAAAACCCTAATTGGACAAGAATAAGCCTAGGGAGGACGAAAATGACCTAATTGTTCATCCAATGACACAAACACACCTATCGGATGCACAAGATTGGTTTAAAACCCTAAATGGACAAGAATAAGCCTAGGGGGGACGAAAATGACCTAAATGTTCATCCAATGACACAAACACACCTTTTGGATGCACAAAATTGGTTAAAAACCATAATTGGACAAGAATAAGCCTAGAGAGGACGAAAATGACCTAAATGTTAATCCAATGACACAAATGAATTTATGGGATGCACCAGATTGGTTAAAAACCCTAATTGGACAAAAATAAGCCTTGGAAGGACGAAAATGACCTAATTGGTCATCCAATGACACAAACACACCTATTGGATGCACAAGATTGGTTTAAAACCCTAAATGGACAAGAATAAGGCTTGGGAGGACGAAAATGACATAAATGTTCATCCAATGACACAAACACACCTTTTGGATGCACAAGATTGGTTTAAATCCCTAATTGGACAAGAATAAACCTAGGGAGGACGAAAATGACCTAAATGTTAATACGATGACACAAAGGAACTTATTGGATGCGCAAGATTGGTTAGAAACCCTAATTGGCCAAGAATAAGCATAGGGAGGACGAAAATGACCTAGTTTTTGATCCAATGACACAAATGAACTTATTGGATGCACAAGATTGGTTAAAAACCCTATTTGAATAAGAATAAGCCTAGGGAGGACGAAAATGACCTAATTGTTCATCCAATTACAAAAACACACCTATTGGATGCACAAGATTGGTTAAAAACCCAAATTGGACATGAATAAGCCTATAGAGGACGAAAATGACCTAAATGTTTATACAATGACACAAATGAACTTATTGTATGCACAAGATTGGTTAAAAACCCTAATTGGCGAAGAATAAGCCTACGGAGGACGAAAATGACCTAAGTGTTCATCCAATGACACAAATGAACTTATTGGATGCACTAGATTGATTAAAAACCATAATTGCATAAGAATAAGCCTAGGGAAGACGAAAATGACCTAATTGTTCATCCAACGACACAAACACACCTATTGGAAGCACAAGATTGGTTAAAAACCCTAATTGGACAACAATAAGTCTAGGGAGGACAAAAATGACCTAAATGTTCATCCAATGACACAAACACACCTATTGGATGCACAAGATTGGTTAAAAACCTTAATTGGACAAGAATAAGCCTAGAGAGGACGAAAATGACCTAAATGTTAATACAATGACACAAATGAACTTATTGGATGCACAAGATTGGTTAAAAACCCTAATTGGACAAGAATAAGCATAGGGAGGACGAAAATGACCTAATTGTTCATCCAATAACACAAATGAACTTATTGGATGCACAAGATTGGTTAAAAACCCTAATTGAATAAGAATAAGCCTAGGGAGGACGAAAATGACCTAATTGTTCATCCAACGACACAGACACACCTATTGGAAGCACAAGATTGGTTAAAAACCCTAATTTGACAAGAATAAGCCTAGGGAGGACGTAAATGATCTAATTGTTCATCCAATGACACAAACACACCTATTGGATGCACAAGATTGGTTAAAAACCTTAATTGGACAAGAATAAGCCTAGAGAGGACGAAAATGACCTAAATGTTAATACAATGACACAAATGAACTTATTGGATGCACAAGATTGGTTAAAAACCCTAATTGGCCAAGAATAAGCATAGGGAGGACGAAAATGACCTAATTGTTCATCCAATAACACAAATGAACTTATTGGATGCACAAGATTGGTTAAAAACCCTAATTGAATAAGAATAAGCTTAGGGAGGACGAAAATGACCTAATTGTTCATCCCATGACACAAACACACCTATTGGATGCACAAGACTGGTTTAAAACCTTAAATGGACAAGAATAAGCCTTGGGAGGACGAAAATGACCTAAATATTCCTCAATGACACAAACACACCTATTGGATGCACAAAATTGGTTAAAAACCCTAATTGGACAAGATTAAGCCTAGAGAGGACGAAAATGTCCTAAATGTTAATCCAATGACGCAAAGGAATTTATTGGTTGCACAAGATTGGCTAAAAACCCTATTTGGACATGAAAAAGCCTATAGAGGACAAAATTGACCTAAATGTTTATACAATGACACAAATGAACTTATTGTTTGCACAAGATTGGTTAAAAACCCTAATTGGCCAAGAATAAGCCTAGGGAGGACGAAAATGACCTAAATGTTCATCCAATGACACAAACACACCTTTTGCATGCACAAGATTGGTTAAAAACCCTAATTGGACAAGAATAAGCCAAGGGAGGACGAAAATGACCTAATTATTCATCCAATGACACAAACTCACCTATTGGATGCACAAGATTGGTTTAAAACCCTAATTGGACAAGAATAAACCTAGGGAGGACGAAAATGACCTAAATGTTCATCCAATGACACAAACACACCTATTGGATGTACAAAATTGGTTAAAAACCCTAATTGGACAAGAATAAGCCTAGAGTGGACGAAAATGACCTAAATGTTAATACAATGACACAAAGGAACTTATTGGTTGCACAAGATTGGTTAGAAACCCTAATTGGACAAGAATAAGCCTAGAGAGGATGAAAATGACATAAATGTTTATACAATGACACAAATGAACTTATTGGATGCACAAGATTGGTTAAAAACCCTAATTGAATAAGAATAAGCTTAGGGAGAACGAAAATGACCTAATTGTTCATCCAATGACACAAATGAACTTATCGGATGCACTAGATTGGTTAAAAACCCTAATTGCATAAGAATAAGCCTAGGGAGGACGAAAATGACCTAATTGTTCATCCAATGACACAGACACACCTATTGGAAGCACAAGATTGGTTAAAAACCCTAATTGGACAAGAATAAGCCTAGGGAGGACAAAAATGACCTAAATGTTCATCCAATGACACAAACACACCTATTGGATGCACAAGATTGGTTAAAAACCTTAATTGGACAAGAATAAGCCTAGAGAGGATGAAAATGACCTAAATGTTAATACAATGACACAAATGAACTTATTGGATGCACAAGATTGGTTAAAAACCCTAATTGGCCAAGAATAAGCATAGGGAGGACGAAAATGACCTAATTGTTTATCCAACTACACAAATGAACTTATTGGATGCACAAGATTGGTTAAAAACCCTAATTGAATAACAATAAGCCTAGGGAGGACGAAAATGACCTAATTGTTCATCAAATGACACAAACACACCTATTGGATGCACAAGATTGATTAAAAACCCTAATTGGACAAGAATAAGCCTAAGGAGTACGAAAATGACCTAAATGTTCCTCCAATGACACAAACACACTTATTGGATGCACAAAATTGGTTAAAAACCCTAATTGGACAAGAATACGCTTAGGGAGAACGAAAATGACCTAAATGTTCCTCCAATGACACAAACACACTTATTGGATGCACAAAATTGGTTAAAAACCCTAATGGGACAAGATTAAGCCTAGAGAGGACGAAAATGTCCTAAATGTTAATCAAATGACACAAATGAATTTATTGGATGCACAAGATTGGTTAAAAACCCTAATTGGACAAGAATAAGCCTAGGGAGGACGAAAATGACCTAATTGTTCATCCAATGACACAAACACACCTATCGGATGCACAAGATTGGTTTAAAACCCTAAATGGACAAGAATAAGCCTAGGGAGGACTAAAATGACCTAAATGTTCATCCATTGACAAAAACACACCTATTGGATGCACAAGATTGGTTAAAAACCCAAATTGGACATGAATAAGCCTATAGAGGACGAAAATGACCTAAATGTTTATACAATGACACAAATGAACTTATTGTATGCACAAGATTGGTTAAAAACCCTAATTGGCGAAAATAAGCCTAGGGAGGACGAAAATGACCTAATTGTTCATCCAATGACACAAATGAACTTATTGGATGCACTAGATTGATTAAAAACCATAATTGCATAAGAATAAGCCTAGGGAAGACGAAAATGACCTAATTGTTCATCCAACGACACAAACACACCTATTGGAAGCACAAGATTGGTTAAAAACCCTAATTGGACAACAATAAGTCTAGGGAGGACAAAAATGACCTAAATGTTCATCCAATGACACAAACACACCTATTGGATGCACAAGATTGGTTAAAAACCTTAATTGGACAAGAATAAGCCTAGAGAGGACGAAAATGACCTAAATGTTAATACAATGACACAAATGAACTTATTGGACGCACAAGATTGGTTAAAAACCCTAATTGGCAAAGAATAAGCATAGGGAGGACGAAAATGACCTAATTGTTCATCCAATTACACAAATGAACTTATTGGATGCACAAGATTGGTTAAAAACCCTAATTGAATAAGAATAAGCCTAGGGAGGACGAAAATGACCTAATTGTTCATCCAACGACACAGACACACCTATTGGAAGCACAAGATTGGTTAAAAACCCTAATTGGACAAGAATAAGCCTAGGGAGGACAAAAATGACCTAAATGTTCATCCAATGACACAAACACACCTATTGGATGCACAAGATTGGTTAAAAACCCTAATTGGCCAAGAATAAGCATAGGGAGGACGAAAATGACCTAATTGTTTATCCAATTACACAAATGAACTTATTGGATGCACAAGATTGGTTAAAAACCCTAATTGAATAACAATAAGCCTAGGGAGGACGAAAATGACCTAATTGTTCATCCAATGACACAAATGAACTTATTGGATGCACTAGATTGATTAAAAACCCTAATTGCATAAGAATAAGCCTAGGGAGGACGAAAATGACCTAATTGTTCATCCAACGACACAAACACACCTATTGGAAGCACAAGATTGGTTAAAAACCCTAATTGGACAAGAATAAGCCTAGGGAGGACAAAAATGACCTAAATGTTCATCCAATGACACAAACACACCTATTGGATGCACAAGATTGGTTAAAAACCTTAATTGGACAAGAATAAGCCTTGAGAGGACGAAAATGACCTAAATGTTAATACAATGACACAAACGAACTTATTGGATGCACAAGATTGGTTAAAAACCCTAATTGGCCAAGAATAAGCATAGGGAGGACGAAAATGACCTAATTGTTCATCCAATAACACAAATGAACTTATTGGATGCACAAGATTGGTTAAAAACCCTAATTGAATAAGAATAAGCCTAGGGAGGACGAAAATGACCTAATTGTTCATCCAACGACACAGACACACCTATTGGAAGCACAAGATTGGTTAAAAACCCTAATTGGACAAGAATAAGCCTAGGGAGGACAAAAATGACCTAAATGTTCATCCAATGACACAAACACACCTATTGGATGCACAAGATTGGTTAAAAACCTTAATTGGACAAGAATAAGCCTTGAGAGGACGAAAATGACCTAAATGTTAATACAATGACACAAACGAACTTATTGGATGCACAAGATTGGTTAAAAACCCTAATTGGCCAAGAATAAGCATAGGGAGGACGAAAATGACCTAATTGTTTATCCAATTACACAAATGAACTTATTGGATGCACAAGATTGGTTAAAAACCCTAATTGAATAACAATAAGCCTAGGGAGGACGAAAATGACCTAATTGGTCATCCAATGACACAAACACACCTATTGGATGCACAAGATTGGTTTAAAACCCTAAATGGACAAGAATAAGGCTTGGGAGGACGAAAATGACCTAAATGTTCATCCAATGACACAAACACACCTTTTGGATGCACAAGATTGGTTAAAAACCCTAATTGGACAAGAATAAGGCAAGGGAGGACGAAAATGACCTAATTATTCATCCAATGACACAAACACACCTATTGGATGCACAAGATTGGTTTAAAACCCTAATTGGACAAGAATAAACCTAGGGAGGACGAAAATGACCTAAATGTTAATACGATGACACAAAGGAACTTATTGGATGCGCAAGATTGGTTAGAAACCCTAATTGGCCAAGAATAAGCATAGGGAGGACGAAAATGACCTAGTTGTTGATCCAATGACACAAATGAACTTATTGGATGCACAAGATTGGTTAAAAACCCTATTTGAATAAGAATAAGCCTAGGGAGGACGAAAATGACCTAATTGTTCATCCAATGACAAAAACCAACCTATTAGATGCACAAGATTGGTTAAAAACCCAAATTGGACATGAATAAGCCTATAGAGGACGAAAATGACCTAAATGTTTATACAATGACACAAATGAACTTATTGTATGCACAAGATTGGTTAAAAACCTTAATTGGACAAGAATAAGCCTAGAGAGGACGAAAATGACCTAAATGTTAATACAATGACACAAATAAACTTATTGGATGCACAAGATTGGTTAAAAGCCCTAATTGGCCAAGAATAAGCATAGGGAGGACGAAAATGACCTAATTGTTCATCCAATTACACAAATGAACTTATTGGATGCACAAGATTGGTTAAAAACCCTAGTTGAAAAACAATAAGCCTAGGGAGGACGAAAATGACCTAATTGTTCATCCAATGACACAAACACACCTATTGGATGCACAATATTGGTTAAAAACCCTAATTGGACAAGATAAAGCCTAGAGAGGACGAAAATGACCTAAATATTTATACAATGACACAAATGAACTTATTGTATGCACAACATTGGTTAAAAACCCTAATTGGCCAAGAATAAGCCTAGGGTGGACGAAAATGACCTAAATGTTCATCCAATGACACAAACACACCTTTTGGATGCACAAAATTGGTTCAAAACCCTAATTGGACAAGAATAAGCCTAGAGAGGACGAAAATGACCTAAATGTTAATCCAATGACACAAATGAATTTATTGGATGCACCAGATTGGTTAAAAACCCTAATTGAATAAGAATAAGCCTAGGGAGGACGAAAATGACCTAATTGTTCATCCAATGACACAAACACGCCTATTGGATGCACAAGATTGGTTAAAAACCCTAATTGGACCAGAATAAGCTTAGGGAGAACGAAAATGACCTAAATGTTCATCCAATGACACAAACACACTTATTGGATGCACAAAATTGGTTAAAAACCCTAATTGGACAAGATTAAGCCTAGAGAGGACGAAAATGTCCTAAATGTTAATCCAATGACACAAATGAATTTATTGGATGCACAAGAATGGTTAAAAACCCTAATTGAATAAGAATAAGCCTAGGGTGGACGAAAATGACCTAATTGTTCATCCAATGACACAAACACACCTATTGGATGCACAAGATTGGTTAAAAACCCTAATTGGACAAGAATAAGCTTAGGGAGAACGAAAATGACCTAAATGTTCATCCAATGACACAAACACACTTATTGGATGCACAAAATTGGTTAAAAACCCTAATTGGACAAGATTAAGCCTAGAGAGGACGAAAATGTCCTAAATGTTAATCAAATGACACAAATGAATTTATTGGATGCACAAGATTGGTTAAAAACCCTAATTGGACAAGAATAAGCCTAGGGAGGACGAAAATGACCTAATTGTTCATCCAATGACACAAACACACCTATCGGATGCACAAGATTGGTTTAAAACCCTAAATGGACAAGAATAAGCCTAGGGAGGACGAAAATGACCTAAATGTTCATCCATTGACAAAAACACACCTATTGGATGCACAAGATTGGTTAAAAACCCAAATTGGACATGAATAAGCCTATAGAGGATGAAAATGACCTAAATGTTTATACAATGACACAAATGAACTTATTGTATGCACAAGATTGGTTAAAAACCCTAATTGGCGAAAATAAGCCTAGGGAGGACGAAAATGACCTAATTGTTCATCCAATGACACAAATGAACTTATTGGATGCACTAGATTGATTAAAAACCATAATTGCATAAGAATAAGCCTAGGGAAGACGAAAATGACCTAATTGTTCATCCAACGACACAAACACACCTATTGGAAGCACAAGATTGGTTAAAAACCCTAATTGGACAACAATAAGTCTAGGGAGGACAAAAATGACCTAAATGTTCATCCAATGACACAAACACACCTATTGGATGCACAAGATTGGTTAAAAACCTTAATTGGACAAGAATAAGCCTAGAGAGGACGAAAATGACCTAAATGTTAATACAATGACACAAATGAACTTATTGGATGCACAAGATTGGTTAAAAACCCTAATTGGCAAAGAATAAGCACAGGGAGGACGAAAATGACCTAATTGTTCATCCAATTACACAAATGAACTTATTGGATGCACAAGATTGGTTAAAAACCCTAATTGAATAAGAATAAGCCTAGGGAGGACGAAAATGACCTAATTGTTCATCCAATGACACAAACACACCTATTGGATGCACAAGATTGGTTAAAAACCCTAATTGGACAAGAATAAGCTTAGGGAGAACGAAAATGACCTAAATGTTCCTCCAATGACACAGACACACTTATTGGATGCACAAAATTGGTTAAAAACCCTAATTGGACAAGATTAAGCCTAGAGAGGACGAAAATGTCCTAAATGTTTGTCCAATGACTCAAATGAATTTATTGGATGCACAAGATTGGTTAAAAACCATAATTGAATAAGAATAAGCCTAGGGAGGTCGAAAATGACCTAATTGTTCATCCAATGACACAAACACACCTATTGGATGCACAAGATTGGTTAAAAACCCTAATTGGACAAGAATAAGCTTAGGGAGAACGAAAATGACCTAAATGTTCATCCAATGACACAAACACACTTATTGGATGCACAAAATTGGTTAAAAACCCTAATTGGACAAGATTAAGCCCAGAGAGGACGAAAATGTCCTAAATGTTAATCAAATGACACAAATGAATTTATTGGATGAACAAGATTGGTTAAAAACCCTAATTGGACAAGAATAAGCCTAGGGAGGACGAAAATGACCTAATTGTTCATCCAATGACACAAACACACCTATCGGATGCACAAGATTGGTTTAAAACCCTAAATGGACAAGAATAAGCCTAGGGAGGACGAAAATGACCTAAATGTTCATCCAATAAAACAAACACACCTTTTGGATGCACAAAATTGGTTAAAAACCATAATTGGACAAGAATAAGCCTAGAGAGGACGAAAATGACCTAAATGTTAATCCAATGACACAAATGAATTTATTGGATGCACCAGATTGGTTAAAAACCCTAATTGGACAAAAATAAGCCTTGGGAGGACGAAAATGACCTAATTGGTCATCCAATGACACAAACACACCTATTGGATGCACAAGATTGGTTTAAAACCCTAAATGGACAAGAATAAGCCTAGGGAGGACGAAAATGACCTAAATGTTCATCCAATGACACAAACACACCTTTTGGATGCACAAGATTGGTTAAAAACCCTAATTGGACAAGAATAAGCCAAGGGAGGACGAAAATGACCTAATTATTCATCCAATGACACAAACACACCTATTGGATGCACAAGATTGGTTTAAAACCCTAATTGAACAAGAATAAGCCTGCGGAGGACGAAAATGTCCTAATTGTTCATCCAATGACACAAACACACCTACTGGAAGCACAAGATTGGTTAAAAACCCTAGTTGGACAAGAATAAGCCTAGGGAGGACAATTATGACCTAAATGTTCATCCAATGACACAAACACACCTATTGGATGCACAAGATTGGTTAAAAACCTTAATTGGACAAGAATAAGCCTAGAGAGGACGAAAATGACCTAAATGTTAATACAATGACACAAATGAACTTATTGGATGCACAAGATTGGTTAAAAACCCTAATTGGCAAAGAATAAGCATAGGGAGGACGAAAATGACCTAATTGTTCATCCAATTACACAAATGAACTTATTGGATGCACAAGATTGGTTAAAAACCCTAATTGAATAAGAATAAGCCTAGGGAGGACGAAAATGACCTAATTGTTCATCCAATGACACAAACACACCTATTGGATGCACAAGATTGGTTAAAAACCCTAATTGGATAAGAATAAGCTTAGGGAGAACGAAAATGACCTAAATGTTCATCCAATGACACAAACACACTTATTGGATGCACAAAATTGGTTAAAAACCCTAATTGGACAAGATTAAGCCTAGAGAGGACGAAAATGTCCTAAATGTTAATCAAATGACACAAATGAATTTATTGGATGAACAAGATTGGTTAAAAACCCTAATTGGACAAGAATAAGCCTAGGGAGGATGAAAATGACCTAATTGTTCATCCAATGACACAAACACACCTATCGGATGCACAAGATTGGTTTAAAACCCTAAATGGACAAGAATAAGCCTAGGGGGGACGAAAATGACCTAAATGTTCATCCAATGACACAAACACACCTTTTGGATGCACAAAATTGGTTAAAAACCATAATTGGACAAGAATAAGCCTAGAGAGGACGAAAATGACCTAAATGTTAATCCAATGACACAAATGAATTTATGGGATGCACCAGATTGGTTAAAAACCCTAATTGGACAAAAATAAGCCTTGGAAGGACGAAAATGACCTAATTGGTCATCCAATGACACAAACACACCTATTGGATGCACAAGATTGGTTTAAAACCCTAAATGGACAAGAATAAGGCTTGGGAGGACGAAAATGACATAAATGTTCATCCAATGACACAAACACACCTTTTGGATGCACAAGATTGGTTTAAATCCCTAATTGGACAAGAATAAACCTAGGGAGGACGAAAATGACCTAAATGTTAATACGATGACACAAAGGAACTTATTGGATGCGCAAGATTGGTTAGAAACCCTAATTGGCCAAGAATAAGCATAGGGAGGACGAAAATGACCTAGTTGTTGATCCAATGACACAAATGAACTTATTGGATGCACAAGATTGGTTAAAAACCCTATATGAATAAGAATAAGCCTAGGGAGGACGAAAATGACCTAATTGTTCATCCAACGACACAAACACTCCTATTGGATGCACAAGATTGATTAAAAACCCTAATTGGACAAGAATAAGCCTAAGGAGTACGAAAATGACCTAAATGTTCCTCCAATGACACAAACACACTTATTGGATGCACAAAATTGGTTAAAAACCCTAATTGGACAAGAATACGCTTAGGGAGAACGAAAATGACCTAAATGTTCCTCCAATGACACAA
>JBBPBT010000228.1:450104-465361 GCA_037974875.1 Cicer bijugum
GACACAAACACTCCTATTGGATGCACAAGATTGATTAAAAACCCTAATTGGACAAGAATAAGCCTAAGGAGTACGAAAATGACCTAAATGTTCCTCCAATGACACAAACACACTTATTGGATGCACAAAATTGGTTAAAAACCCTAATTGGACAAGAATACGCTTAGGGAGAACGAAAATGACCTAAATGTTCCTCCAATGACACAAGCACACTTATTGGATGCACAAAATTGGTTAAAAACCCTAATGGGACAAGATTAAGCCTAGAGAGGACGAAAATGTCCTAAATGTTAATCAAATGACACAAATGAATTTATTGGAAGCACAAGATTGGTTAAAAACCCTAATTGGACAAGAATAAGCCTAGGGAGGACGAAAATGACCTAATTGTTCATCCAATGACACAAACACACCTATCAGATGCACAAGATTGGTTTAAAACCCTAAATGGACAAGAATAAGCCTAGGGAGGACGAAAATGACCTAAATGTTCATCCATTGACAAAAACACACCTATTGGATGCACAAGATTGGTTAAAAACCCAAATTGGACATGAATAAGCCTATAGAGGACGAAAATGACCTAAATGTTTATACAATGACACAAATGAACTTATTGTATGCACAAGATTGGTTAAAAACCCTAATTGGCGAAAATAAGCCTAGGGAGGACAAAAATGACCTAATTGTTCATCCAATGACACAAATGAACTTATTGGATGCACTAGATTGATTAAAAACCATAATTGCATAAGAATAAGCCTAGGGAAGACGAAAATGACCTAATTGTTCATCCAACGACACAAACACACCTATTGGAAGCACAAGATTGGTTAAAAACCCTAATTGGACAACAATAAGTCTAGGGAGGACAAAAATGACCTAAATGTTCATCCAATGACACAAACACACCTATTGGATGCACAAGATTGGTTAAAAACCTTAATTGGACAAGAATAAGCCTAGAGAGGACGAAAATGACCTAAATGTTAATACAATGACACAAATGAACTTATTGGACGCACAAGATTGGTTAAAAACCCTAATTGGCAAAGAATAAGCATAGGGAGGACGAAAATGACCTAATTGTTCATCCAATTACACAAATGAACTTATTGGATGCACAAGATTGGTTAAAAACCCTAATTGAATAAGAATAAGCCTAGGGAGGACGAAAATGACCTAATTGTTCATCCAACGACACAGACACACCTATTGGAAGCACAAGATTGGTTAAAAACCCTAATTGGACAGGAATAAGCCTAGGGAGGACAAAAATGACCTAAATGTTCATCCAATGACACAAACACACCTATTGGATGCACAAGATTGGTTAAAAACCTTAATTGGACAAGAATAAGCCTAGAGAGGACGAAAATGACCTAAATGTTAATACAATTACACAAATGAACTTATTGGATGCACAAGATTGGTTAAAAACCCTAATTGGCCAAGAATAAGCATAGGGAGGACGAAAATGACCTAATTGTTCATCCAACGACACAGACACACCTATTGGAAGCACAAGATTGATTAAAAACCCTAATTGGACAAGAATAAGCCTAGGGAGGACAAAAATGACCTAAATGTTCATCCAATGACACAAACACACCTATTGGATGCACAAGTTTGGTTAAAAACCTTAATTGGACAAGAATAAGCCTAGAGAGGATGAAAATGACCTAAATGTTAATACAATGACACAAATGAACTTATAGGATGCACAAGATTGGTTAAAAACCCTAATTGGCCTAGAATAAGCATAGGGAGGACGAAAATGACCTAATTGTTTATCCAACTACACAAATGAACTTATTGGATGCACAAGATTGGTTAAAAACCCTAATTGAATAACAATAAGCCTAGGGAGGACGAAAATGACCTAATTGTTCATCAAATGACACAAACACACCTATTGGATGCACAAGATTGATTAAAAACCCTAATTGGACAAGAATAAGCCTAAGGAGTACGAAAATGACCTAAATGTTCCTCCAATGACACAAACACACTTATTGGATGCACAAAATTGGTTAAAAACCCTAATTGGACAAGATTAAGCCTAGAGAGGACGAAAATGTCCTAAATGTTTATCCAATGACTCAAATGAATTTATTGGATGCACAAGATTGGTTAAAAACCATAATTGAATAAGAATAAGCCTAGGGAGGACGAAAATGACCTAATTGTTCATCCAATGACACAAACACACCTATTGGATGCACAAGATTGGTTAAAAACCCTAATTGGACAAGAATAAGCTTAGGGAGAACGAAAATGACCTAAATGTTCATCCAATGACACAAACACACTTATTGGATGCACAAAATTGGTTAAAAACCCTAATTGGACAAGGTTAATCCTAGAGAGGACGAAAATGTCCTAAATGTTAATCAAATGACACAAATGAATTTATTGGATGCACAAGATTGGTTAAAAACCCTAATTGGACAAGAATAAGCCTAGGGAGGACGAAAATGACCAAAATATTCCTCAATGACACAAACACACCTTTTCGATGCACAAGATTGGTTAAAAACCCTAATTGGACAAGACTAAGCCAAGGGAGGACGAAAATGACCTAATTATTCATCCAATGACACAAACACACCTATTGGATGCACAAGATTGGTTAAAAACCTTAATTGGACAAGAATAAGCCTAGAGAGGACGAAAATGACCTAAATGTTAATACAATGACACAAATGAACTTATTGGATGCACAAGATTGGTTAAAAACCCTAATTGGCCAAGAATAAGCATAGGGAGGACGAAAATGACCTAATTGTTCATCCAATAACACAAATGAACTTATTGGACGCACAAGATTGGTTAAAAACCCTAATTGAATAAGAATAAGCCTAGGGAGGACGAAAATGACCTAATTGTTCATCCAATGACACAAACACACCTATCGGATGCACAAGATTGGTTTAAAACCCTAAATGGACAAGAATAAGCCTAGGGAGGACGAAAATGACCTAAATGTTCATCCAATGACACAAACACACCTTTTGGATGCACAAAATTGGTTAAAAACCATAATTGGACAAGAATAAGCCTAGAGAGGACGAAAATGACCTAAATGTTAATTCAATGACACAAATGAATTTATTGGATGCACCAGATTGGTTAAAAACCCTAATTGGACAAAAATAAGCCTTGGGAGGACGAAAATGACCTAACTGGTCATCCAATGACACAAACACACCTATTGGATGCACAAGATTAGTTTAAAACCCTAAATGGACAAGAATAAGGCTTGGGAGGACGAAAATGACCTAAATGTTCATCCAATGACACAAACACACCTTTTGGATGCACAAGATTGGTTTAAATCCCTAATTGGACAAGAATAAACGTAGGGAGGACGAAAATGACCTAAATGTTAATACGATGACACAAAGGAACTTATTGGATGCGCAAGATTGGTTAGAAACCCTAATTGGCCAAGAATAAGCATAGGGAGGACGAAAATGACCTAGTTGTTGATCCAATGACACAAATGAACTTATTGGATGCACAAGATTGGTTAAAAACCCTATTTGAATAAGAATAAGCCTAGGGAGGACGAAAATGACCTAATTGTTCATCCAATTACCAAAACACACCTATTGGATGCACAAGATTGGTTAAAAACCCAAATTGGACATGAATAAGCCTATAGAGGACGAAAATGACCTAAATGTTTATACAATGACACAAATGAACTTATTGTATGCACAAGATTGGTTAAAAACCCTAATTGGCGAAGAATAAGCCTAGGGAGGACGAAAATGACCTAAGTGTTCATCCAATGACACAAATGAACATATTGGATGCACTAGATTGATTAAAAACCATAATTGCATAAGAATAAGCCTAGGGAAGACGAAAATGACCTAATTGTTCATCCAACGACACAAACACACCTATTGGAAGCACAAGATTGGTTAAAAACCCTAATTGGACAACAATAAGTCTAGGGAGGACAAAAATGACCTAAATGTTCATCCAATGACACAAACACACCTATTGGATGCACAAGATTGGTTAAAAACCTTAATTGGACAAGAATAAGCCTAGAGAGGACGAAAATGACCTAAATGTTAATACAATGACACAAATGAACTTATTGGATGCACAAGATTGGTTAAAAACCCTAATTGGCAAAGAATAAGCACAGGGAGGACGAAAATGACCTAATTGTTCATCCAATTACACAAATGAACTTATTGGATGCACAAGATTGGTTAAAAACCCTAATTGAATAAGAATAAGCCTAGGGAGGACGAAAATGACCTAATTGTTCATCCAATGACACAAACACACCTATTGGATGCACAAGATTGGTTAAAAACCCTAATTGGACAAGAATAAGCTTAGGGAGAACGAAAATGACCTAAATGTTCCTCCAATGACACAGACACACTTATTGGATGCACAAAATTGGTTAAAAACCCTAATTGGACAAGATTAAGCCTAGAGAGGACGAAAATGTCCTAAATGTTTGTCCAATGACTCAAATGAATTTATTGGATGCACAAGATTGGTTAAAAACCATAATTGAATAAGAATAAGCCTAGGGAGGTCGAAAATGACCTAATTGTTCATCCAATGACACAAACACACCTATTGGATGCACAAGATTGGTTAAAAACCCTAATTGGACAAGAATAAGCTTAGGGAGAACGAAAATGACCTAAATGTTCATCCAATGACACAAACACACTTATTGGATGCACAAAATTGGTTAAAAACCCTAATTGGACAAGATTAAGCCTAGAGAGGACGAAAATGTCCTAAATGTTAATCAAATGACACAAATGAATTTATTGGATGCACAAGATTGGTTAAAAACCCTAATTGGACAAGAATAAGCCTAGGGAGGACGAAAATGACCTAATTGTTCATCCAATGACACAAACACACCTATCGGATGCACAAGATTGGTTTAAAACCCTAAATGGACAAGAATAAGCCTAGGGAGGACGAAAATGACCTAAATGTTCATCCATTGACAAAAACACACCTATTGGATGCACAAGATTGGTTAAAAACCCAAATTGGACATGAATAAGCCTATAGAGGACGAAAATGACCTAAATGTTTATACAATGACACAAATGAACTTATTGTATGCACAAGATTGGTTAAAAACCCTAATTGGCGAAAATAAGCCTAGGGAGGACGAAAATGACCTAATTGTTCATCCAATGACACAAATGAACTTATTGGATGCACTAGATTGATTAAAAACCATAATTGCATAAGAATAAGCCTAGGGAAGACGAAAATGACCTAATTGTTCATCCAACGACACAAACACACCTATTGGAAGCACAAGATTGGTTAAAAACCCTAATTGGACAACAATAAGTCTAGGGAGGACAAAAATGACCTAAATGTTCATCCAATGACACAAACACACCTATTGGATGCACAAGATTGGTTAAAAACCTTAATTGGACAAGAATAAGCCTAGAGAGGACGAAAATGACCTAAATGTTAATACAATGACACAAATGAACTTATTGGATGCACAAGATTGGTTAAAAACCCTAATTGGCAAAGAATAAGCACAGGGAGGACGAAAATGACCTAATTGTTCATCCAATTACACAAATGAACTTATTGGATGCACAAGATTGGTTAAAAACCCTAATTGAATAAGAATAAGCCTAGGGAGGACGAAAATGACCTAATTGTTCATCCAATGACACAAACACACCTATTGGATGCACAAGATTGGTTAAAAACCCTAATTGGACAAGAATAAGCTTAGGGAGAACGAAAATGACCTAAATGTTCCTCCAATGACACAAACACACCTTTTGGATGCACAAAATTGGTTAAAAACCATAATTGGACAAGAATAAGCCTAGAGAGGACGAAAATGACCTAAATGTTAATCCAATGCAACAAATGAATTTATGGGATGCACCAGATTGGTTAAAAACCCTAATTGGACAAAAATAAGCCTTGGGAGGACGAAAATGACCTAATTGGTCATCCAATGACACAAACACACCTATTGGATGCACAAGATTGGTTTAAAACCCTAAATGGACAAGAATAAGGCTTGGGAGGACGAAAATGACATAAATGTTCATCCAATGACACAAACACACCTTTTGGATGCACAAGATTGCTTTAAATCCCTAATTGGACAAGAATAAACCTAGGGAGGACGAAAATGACCTAAATGTTAACACGATGACACAAAGGAACTTATTGGATGCGCAAGATTGGTTAGAAACCCTAATTGGCCAAGAATAAGCATAGGGAGGACGAAAATGACCTAGTTGTTGATCCAATGACACAAATGAACTTATTGGATGCACAAGATTGGTTAAAAACCCTATATGAATAAGAATAAGCCTAGGGAGGACGAAAATGACCTAATTGTTCATCCAATGACACAAACACTCCTATTGGATGCACAAGATTGATTAAAAACCCTAATTGGACAAGAATAAGCCTAAGGAGTACGAAAATGACGTAAATGTTCCTCCAATGACACAAACACACTTATTGGATGCACAAAATTGGTTAAAAACCCTAATTGGACAAGAATACGCTTAGGGAGAACGAAAATGACCTAAATGTTCCTCCAATGACACAAACACACTTATTGGATGCACAAAATTGGTTAAAAACCCTAATGGGACAAGATTAAGCCTAGAGAGGACGAAAATGTCCTAAATGTTAATCAAATGACACAAATGAATTTATTGGATGCACAAGATTGGTTAAAAACCCTAATTGGACAAGAATAAGCCTAGGGAGGACGAAAATGACCTAATTGTTCATCCAATGACACAAACACACCTATCGGATGCACAAGATTGGTTTAAAACCCTAAATGGACAAGAATAAGCCTAGGGAGGACTAAAATGACCTAAATGTTCATCCATTGACAAAAACACACCTATTGGATGCACAAGATTGGTTAAAAACCCAAATTGGACATGAATAAGCCTATAGAGGACGAAAATGACCTAAATGTTTATACAATGACACAAATGAACTTATTGTATGCACAAGATTGGTTAAAAACCCTAATTGGCGAAAATAAGCCTAGGGAGGACGAAAATGACCTAATTGTTCATCCAATGACACAAATGAACTTATTGGATGCACTAGATTGATTAAAAACCATAATTGCATAAGAATAAGCCTAGGGAAGACGAAAATGACCTAATTGTTCATCCAACGACACAAACACACCTATTGGAAGCACAAGATTGGTTAAAAACCCTAATTGGACAACAATAAGTCTAGGGAGGACAAAAATGACCTAAATGTTCATCCAATGACACAAACACACCTATTGGATGCACAAGATTGGTTAAAAACCTTAATTGGACAAGAATAAGCCTAGAGAGGACGAAAATGACCTAAATGTTAATACAATGACACAAATGAACTTATTGGATGCACAAGATTGGTTAAAAACCCTAATTGGCAAAGAATAAGCACAGGGAGGACGAAAATGACCTAATTGTTCATCCAATTACACAAATGAACTTATTGGATGCACAAGATTGGTTAAAAACCCTAATTGAATAAGAATAAGCCTAGGGAGGACGAAAATGACCTAATTGTTCATCCAATGACACAAACACACCTATTGGATGCACAAGATTGGTTAAAAACCCTAATTGGACAAGAATAAGCTTAGGGAGAACGAAAATGACCTAAATGTTCCTCCAATGACACAGACACACTTATTGGATGCACAAAATTGGTTAAAAACCCTAATTGGACAAGATTAAGCCTAGAGAGGACGAAAATGTCCTAAATGTTTGTCCAATGACTCAAATGAATTTATTGGATGCACAAGATTGGTTAAAAACCATAATTGAATAAGAATAAGCCTAGGGAGGTCGAAAATGACCTAATTGTTCATCCAATGACACAAACACACCTATTGGATGCACAAGATTGGTTAAAAACCCTAATTGGACAAGAATAAGCTTAGGGAGAACGAAAATGACCTAAATGTTCATCCAATGACACAAACACACTTATTGGATGCACAAAATTGGTTAAAAACCCTAATTGGACAAGATTAAGCCCAGAGAGGACGAAAATGTCCTAAATGTTAATCAAATGACACAAATGAATTTATTGGATGAACAAGATTGGTTAAAAACCCTAATTGGACAAGAATAAGCCTAGGGAGGACGAAAATGACCTAATTGTTCATCCAATGACACAAACACACCTATCGGATGCACAAGATTGGTTTAAAACCCTAAATGGACAAGAATAAGCCTAGGGAGGACGAAAATGACCTAAATGTTCATCCAATGACACAAACACACCTTTTGGATGCACAAAATTGGTTAAAAACCATAATTGGACAAGAATAAGCCTAGAGAGGACGAAAATGACCTAAATGTTAATTCAATGACACAAATGAATTTATTGGATGCACCAGATTGGTTAAAAACCCTAATTGGACAAAAATAAGCCTTGGGAGGACGAAAATGACCTAACTGGTCATCCAATGACACAAACACACCTATTGGATGCACAAGATTAGTTTAAAACCCTAAATGGACAAGAATAAGGCTTGGGAGGACGAAAATGACCTAAATGTTCATCCAATGACACAAACACACCTTTTGGATGCACAAGATTGGTTTAAATCCCTAATTGGACAAGAATAAACGTAGGGAGGACGAAAATGACCTAAATGTTAATACGATGACACAAAGGAACTTATTGGATGCGCAAGATTGGTTAGAAACCCTAATTGGCCAAGAATAAGCATAGGGAGGACGAAAATGACCTAGTTGTTGATCCAATGACACAAATGAACTTATTGGATGCACAAGATTGGTTAAAAACCCTATTTGAATAAGAATAAGCCTAGGGAGGACGAAAATGACCTAATTGTTCATCCAATGACACAAACACTCCTATTGGATGCACAAGATTGATTAAAAACCCTAATTGGACAAGAATAAGCCTAAGGAGTACGAAAATGACCTAAATGTTCCTCCAATGACACAAACACACTTATTGGATGCACAAAATTGGTTAAAAACCCTAATTGGACAAGAATACGCTTAGGGAGAACGAAAATGACCTAAATGTTCCTCCAATGACACAAACACACTTATTGGATGCACAAAATTGGTTAAAAACCCTAATTGGACAAGATTAAGCCTAGAGAGGACGAAAATGTCCTAAATGTTAATCAAATGACACAAATGAATTTATTGGATGAACAAGATTGGTTAAAAACCCTAATTGGACAAGAATAAGCCTAGGGAGGACGAAAATGACCTAATTGTTCATCCAATGACACAAACACACCTATCGGATGCACAAGATTGGTTTAAAACCCTAAATGGACAAGAATAAGCCTAGGGGGGACGAAAATGACCTAAATGTTCATCCAATGACACAAACACACCTTTTGGATGCACAAAATTGGTTAAAAACCATAATTGGACAAGAATAAGCCTAGAGAGGACGAAAATGACCTAAATGTTAATCCAATGCAACAAATGAATTTATGGGATGCACCAGATTGGTTAAAAACCCTAATTGGACAAAAATAAGCCTTGGGAGGACGAAAATGACCTAATTGGTCATCCAATGACACAAACACACCTATTGGATGCACAAGATTGGTTTAAAACCCTAAATGGACAAGAATAAGGCTTGGGAGGACGAAAATGACATAAATGTTCATCCAATGACACAAACACACCTTTTGGATGCACAAGATTGGTTTAAATCCCTAATTGGACAAGAATAAACCTAGGGAGGACGAAAATGACCTAAATGTTAATACGATGACACAAAGGAACTTATTGGATGCGCAAGATTGGTTAGAAACCCTAATTGACCAAGAATAAGCATAGGGAGGACGAAAATGACCTAGTTGTTGATCCAATGACACAAATGAACTTATTGGATGCACAAGATTGGTTAAAAACCCTATATGAATAAGAATAAGCCTAGGGAGGACGAAAATGACCTAATTGTTCATCCAATGACACAAACACTCCTATTGGATGCACAAGATTGATTAAAAACCCTAATTGGACAAGAATAAGCCTAAGGAGTACGAAAATGACCTAAATGTTCCTCCAATGACACAAACACACTTATTGGATGCACAAAATTGGTTAAAAACCCTAATTGGACAAGAATACGCTTAGGGAGAACGAAAATGACCTAAATGTTCCTCCAATGACACAAACACACTTATTGGATGCACAAAATTGGTTAAAAACCCTAATGGGACAAGATTAAGCCTAGAGAGGACGAAAATGTCCTAAATGTTAATCAAATGACACAAATGAATTTATTGGATGCACAAGATTGGTTAAAAACCCTAATTGGACAAGAATAAGCCTAGGGAGGACGAAAATGACCTAATTGTTCATCCAATGACACAAACACACCTATCGGATGCACAAGATTGGTTTAAAACCCTAAATGGACAAGAATAAGCCTAGGGAGGACGAAAATAACCTAAATGTTCATCCATTGACAAAAACACACCTATTGGATGCACAAGATTGGTTAAAAACCCAAATTGGACATGAATAAGCCTATAGAGGACGAAAATGACCTAAATGTTTATACAATGACACAAATGAACTTATTGTATGCACAAGATTGGTTAAAAACCCTAATTGGCGAAAATAAGCCTAGGGAGGACGAAAATGACCTAATTGTTCATCCAATGACACAAATGAACTTATTGGATGCACTAGATTGATTAAAAACCATAATTGCATAAGAATAAGCCTAGGGAAGACGAAAATGACCTAATTGTTCATCCAACGACACAAACACACCTATTGGAAGCACAAGATTGGTTAAAAACCCTAATTGGACAACAATAAGTCTAGGGAGGACAAAAATGACCTAAATGTTCATCCAATGACACAAACACACCTATTGGATGCACAAGATTGGTTAAAAACCTTAATAGGACAAGAATAAGCCTAGAGAGGACGAAAATGACCTAAATGTTAATACAATGACACAAATGAACTTATTGGATGCACAAGATTGGTTAAAAACCCTAATTGGCAAAGAATAAGCATAGGGAGGACGAAAATGACCTAATTGTTCATCCAATTACACAAATGAACTTATTGGATGCACAAGATTGGTTAAAAACCCTAATTGAATAACAATAAGCCTAGGGAGGACGAAAATGACCTAATTGTTCATCCAATGACACAAACACACCTTTTGGATGCACAAAATTGGTTCAAAACCCTAATTGGACAAGAATAAGCCTAGAGAGGATGAAAATGACCTAAATGTTAATCCAATGACACAAATGAATTTATTGGATGCACCAGATTGGTTAAAAACCCTAATTGAATAAGAATAAGCCTAGGGAGGACGAAAATGACCTAATTGTTCATCCAATGACACAAACACACCTATTGGATGCACAAGATTGGTTAAAAACCCTAATTGGACAAGAATAAGCTTAGGGAGAACGAAAATGACCTAAATGTTCCTCCAATGACACAAACACACTTATTGGATGCACAAAATTGGTTAAAAACCCTAATTGGACAAGATTAAGCCTAGAGAGGACGAAAATGTCCTAAATGTTTATCCAATGACTCAAATGAATTTATTGGATGCACAAGATTGGTTAAAAACCATAATTGAATAAGAATAAGCCTAGGGAGGACGAAAATGACCTAATTGTTCATCCAATGACACAAACACACCTATTGGATGCACAAGATTGGTTAAAAACCCTAATTGGACAAGAATAAGCTTAGGGAGAACGAAAATGACCTAAATGTTCATCCAATGACACAAACACACTTATTGGATGCACAAAATTGGTTAAAAACCCTAATTGGACAAGGTTAATCCTAGAGAGGACGAAAATGTCCTAAATGTTAATCAAATGACACAAATGAATTTATTGGATGCACAAGATTGGTTAAAAACCCTAATTGGACAAGAATAAGCCTAGGGAGGACGAAAATGACCAAAATATTCCTCAATGACACAAACACACCTTTTCGATGCACAAGATTGGTTAAAAACCCTAATTGGACAAGACTAAGCCAAGGGAGGACGAAAATGACCTAATTATTCATCCAATGACACAAACACACCTATTGGATGCACAAGATTGGTTAAAAACCCTAATTGGACAAGAATAAGCTTAGGGAGAACGAAAATGACCTAAATGTTCATCCAATGACACAAACACACTTATTGGATGCACAAAATTGGTTAAAAACCCTAATTGGACAAGATTAAGCCTAGAGAGGACGAAAATGTCCTAAATGTTAATCAAATGACACAAATGAATTTATTGGATGCACAAGATTGGTTAAAAACCCTAATTGAATAAGAATAAGCCTAGGGAGGACGAAAATGACCTAATTGTTCATCTAATGACACAAACACACCTATTGGATGCACAAGATTGGTTAAAAACCCTAATTGGACAAGAATAAGCTTAGGGAGAACGAAAATGACCTAAATGTTCATCCAATGACACAAACAGACTTATTGGATGCACGAAATTGGTTAAAAACCCTAATTGGACAAGATTAAGCCTAGAGAGGACGAAAATGTCCTAAATGTTAATCCAATGACACAAATGAATTTATTGGATGCACAAGATTGGTTAAAAACCCTAATTGAATAAGAATAAGCCTAGGGAGGACGAAAATGAGCTAATTGTTCATCCAATGACACAAACACACCTATTGGATGCACAAGATTGGTTAAAAACCCTAATTGGACAAGAATAAGCTTAGGGAGAATGAAAATGACCTAAATGTTCATCCAATGACACAAACACACTTATTGGATGCACAAAATTGGTTAAAAACCCTAATTGGACAAGATTAAGCCTAGAGAGGACGAAAATGTCCTAAATGTTAATCAAATGACACAAATGAATTTATTGGATGAACAAGATTGGTTAAAAACCCTAATTGGACAAGAATAAGCCTAGGGAGGACGAAAATGACCTAATTGTTCATCCAATGACACAAACACACCTATCGGATGCACAAGATTGGTTTAAAACCCTAAATGGACAAGAATAAGCCTAGGGAGGACGAAAATGACCTAAATGTTCATCCAATGACACAAACACACCTTTTGGATGCACAAAATTGGTTAAAAACCCTAATTGGACAAGAATAAGCCTAGAGAGGACGAAAATGACCTAAATGTTAATCCAATGACACAAATGAATTTATTGGATGCACCAGATTGGTTAAAAACCCTAATTGAATAAGAATAAGCCTAGGGAGGACGAAAATGACCTAATTGTTCATCCAATGACACAAACACGCCTATTGGATGCACAAGATTGGTTAAAAACCCTAATTGGACAAGAATAAGCTTAGGGAGAACGAAAATGACCTAAATGTTCATCCAATGACACAAACACACTTATTGGATGCACAAAATTGGTTAAAAACCCTAATTGGACAAGATTAAGCCTAGAGAGGACGAAAATGTCCTAAATGTTAATCAAATGACACAAATGAATTTATTGGATGAACAAGATTGGTTAAAAACCCTAATTGGACAAGAATAAGCCTAGGGAGGACGAAAATGACCTAATTGTTCATCCAATGACACAAACACACCTATCGGAAGCAAAAGATTGGTTTAAAACCCTAAATGGACAAGAATAAGCCTAGGGAGGACGAAAATGACCTAAATGTTCATCCAATGACACAAACACACCTTTTGGATGCACAAAATTGGTTAAAAACCATAATTGGACAAGAATAAGCCTAGAGAGGACGAAAATGACCTAAATGTTAATCCAATGACACAAATGAATTTATTGGATGCACCAGATTGGTTAAAAACCCTAATTGGACAAAAATAAGCCTTGGGAGGACGAAAATGACCTAACTGGTCATCCAATGACACAAACACACCTATTGGATGCACAAGATTAGTTTAAAACCCTAAATGGACAAGAATAAGGCTTGGGAGGACGAAAATGACCTAAATGTTCATCCAATGACACAAACACACCTTTTGGATGCACAAGATTGGTTTAAATCCCTAATTGGACAAGAATAAACGTAGGGAAGACGAAAATGACCTAAATGTTAATACGATGACACAAAGGAACTTATTGGATGCGCAAGATTGGTTAGAAACCCTAATTGGCCAAGAATAAGCATAGGGAGGACGAAAATGACCTAGTTGTTGATCCAATGACACAAATGAACTTATTGGATGCACAAGATTGGTTAAAAACCCTATTTGAATAAGAATAAGCCTAGGGAGGACGAAAATGACCTAATTGTTCATCCAATTACCAAAACACACCTATTGGATGCACAAGATTGGTTAAAAACCCAAATTGGACATCAATAAGCCTATAGAGGACGAAAATGACCTAAATGTTTATACAATGACACAAATGAACTTATTGTATGCACAAGATTGGTTAAAAACCCTAATTGGCGAAGAATAAGCCTAGGGAGGACGAAAATGACCTAAGTGTTCATCCAATGACACAAATGAACATATTGGATGCACTAGATTGATTAAAAACCATAATTGCATAAGAATAAGCCTAGGGAAGACGAAAATGACCTAATTGTTCATCCAACGACACAAACACACCTATTGGAAGCACAAGATTGGTTAAAAACCCTAATTGGACAACAATAAGTCTAGGGAGGACAAAAATGACCTAAATGTTCATCCAATGACACAAACACACCTATTGGATGCACAAGATTGGTTAAAAACCTTAATTGGACAAGAATAAGCCTAGAGAGGACGAAAATGACCTAAATGTTAATACAATGACACAAATGAACTTATTGGATGCACAAGATTGGTTAAAAACCCTAATCGGCAAAGAATAAGCATAGGGAGGACGAAAATGACCTAATTGTTCATCCAATTACACAAATGAACTTATTGGATGCACAAGATTGGTTAAAAACCCTAATTGAATAACAATAAGCCTAGGGAGGACGAAAATGACCTAATTGTTCATCCAATGACACAAACACACCTTTTGGATGCACAAAATTGGTCCAAAACCCTAATTGGACAAGAATAAGCCTAGAGAGGATGAAAATGACCTAAATGTTAATCCAATGACACAAATGAATTTATTGGATGCACCAGATTGGTTAAAAACCCTAATTGAATAAGAATAAGCCTAGGGAGGACGAAAATGACCTAATTGTTCATCCAATGACACAAACACACCTATTGGATGCACAAGATTGGTTAAAAACCCTAATTGGACAAGAATAAGC
>JBBPBT010000228.1:465471-534898 GCA_037974875.1 Cicer bijugum
TTTATCCAATGACTCAAATGAATTTATTGGATGCACAAGATTGGTTAAAAACCATAATTGAATAAGAATAAGCCTAGGGAGGACGAAAATGACCTAATTGTTCATCCAATGACACAAACACACCTATTGGATGCACAAGATTGGTTAAAAACCCTAATTGGACAAGAATAAGCTTAGGGAGAACGAAAGTGACCTAAATGTTCATCCAATGACACAAACACACTTATTGGATGCACAAAATTGGTTAAAAACCCTAAATGGACAAGATTAAGCCTAGAGAGGACGAAAATGTCCTAAATGTTAATCAAATGACACAAATGAATTTATTGGATGAACAAGATTGGTTAAAAACCGTAATTGGACAAGAATAAGCCTAGGGAGGACGAAAATGACCTAATTGTTCATCCAATGACACAAACACACCTATCGGATGCACAAGATTGGTTTAAAACCCTAAATGGACAAGAATAAGCCTAGGGAGGACGAAAATGACCTAAATGTTCATCCAATGACACAAACACACCTTTTGGATGCACAAAATTGGTTAAAAACCATAATTGGACAAGAATAAGCCTAGAGAGGACGAAAATGACCTAAATGTTAATCCAATGACACAAATGAATTTATTGGATGCACCAGAATGGTTAAAAACCCTAATTGGACAAAAATAAGCCTTGGGAGGACGAAAATGACCTAATTGGTCATCCAATGACACAAACACACCTATTGGATGCACAAGATTAGTTTAAAACCCTAAATGGACAAGAATAAGGCTTGGGAGGACGAAAATGACCTAAATGTTCATCCAATGACACAAACACACCTTTTGGATGCACAAGATTGGTTTAAATCCCTAATTGGACAAGAATAAACCTAGGGAGGACGAAAATGACCTAAATGTTAATACGATGACACAAAGGAACTTATTGGATGCGCAAGATTGGTTAGAAACCCTAATTGGCCAAGAATAAGCATAGGGAGGACGAAAATGACCTAGTTGTTGATCCAATGACACAAATGAACTTATTGGATGCACAAGATTGGTTAAAAACCCTATTTGAATAAGAATAAGCCTAGGGAGGACGAAAATGACCTAATTGTTCATCCAATTACAAAAACACACCTATTGGATGCACAAGATTGGTTAAAAACCCAAATTGGACATGAATAAGCCTATAGAGGACGAAAATGACCTAAATGTTTATACAATGACACAAATGAACTTATTGTATGCACAAGATTGGTTAAAAACCCTAATTGGCGAAGAATAAGCCTACGGAGGACGAAAATGACCTAAGTGTTCATCCAATGACACAAATGAACTTATTGGATGCACTAGATTGATTAAAAACCATAATTGCATAAGAATAAGCCTAGGGAAGACGAAAATGACCTAATTGTTCATCCAACGACACAAACACACCTATTGGAAGCACAAGATTGGTTAAAAACCCTAATTGGACAACAATAAGTCTAGGGAGGACAAAAATGACCTAAATGTTCATCCAATGACACAAACACACCTATTGGATGCACAAGATTGGTTAAAAACCTTAATTGGACAAGAATAAGCCTAGAGAGGACGAAAATGACCTAAATGTTAATACAATGACACAAATGAACTTATTGGATGCACAAGATTGGTTAAAAACCCTAATTGGCAAAGAATAAGCACAGGGAGGACGAAAATGACCTAATTGTTCATCCAATTACACAAATGAACTTATTGGATGCACAAGATTGGTTAAAAACCCTAATTGAATAAGAATAAGCCTAGGGAGGACGAAAATGACCTAATTGTTCATCCAATGACACAAACACACCTATTGGATGCACAAGATTGGTTAAAAACCCTAATTGGACAAGAATAAGCTTAGGGAGAACGAAAATGACCTAAATGTTCCTCCAATGACACAGACACACTTATTGGATGCACAAAATTGGTTAAAAACCCTAATTGGACAAGATTAAGCCTAGAGAGGACGAAAATGTCCTAAATGTTTGTCCAATGACTCAAATGAATTTATTGGATGCACAAGATTGGTTAAAAACCATAATTGAATAAGAATAAGCCTAGGGAGGTCGAAAATGACCTAATTGTTCATCCAATGACACAAACACACCTATTGGATGCACAAGATTGGTTAAAAACCCTAATTGGACAAGAATAAGCTTAGGGAGAACGAAAATGACCTAAATGTTCATCCAATGACACAAACACACTTATTGGATGCACAAAATTGGTTAAAAACCCTAATTGGACAAGATTAAGCCCAGAGAGGACGAAAATGTCCTAAATGTTAATCAAATGACACAAATGAATTTATTGGATGAACAAGATTGGTTAAAAACCCTAATTGGACAAGAATAAGCCTAGGGAGGACGAAAATGACCTAATTGTTCATCCAATGACACAAACACACCTATCGGATGCACAAGATTGGTTTAAAACCCTAAATGGACAAGAATAAGCCTAGGGAGGACGAAAATGACCTAAATGTTCATCCAATGACACAAACACACCTTTTGGATGCACAAAATTGGTTAAAAACCGTAATTGAACAAGAATAAGCCTAGAGAGGACAAAAATGACCTAAATGTTAATCCAATGACACAAATGAATTTATTGGATGCACCAGATTGGTTAAAAACCCTAATTGGACAAAAATAAGCCTTGGGAGGATGAAAATGACCTAATTGGTCATCCAATGACACAAACACACCTATTGGATGCACAAGATTGGTTTAAAACCCTAATTGGACAAGAATAAACCTAGGGAGGACGAAAATGACCTAAATGTTAATACGATGACACAAAGGAACTTATTGGATGCGCAAGATTGGTTAGAAACCCAATTGGCCAAGAATAAGCATAGGGAGGACGAAAATGACCTAGTTGTTGATCCAATGACACAAATGAACTTATTGGATGCACAAGATTGGTTAAAAACCCTATTTGAATAAGAATAAGCCTAGGGTGGACGAAAATGACCTAATTGTTCATCCAATGACAAAAACAAACCTATTGGATGCACAAGATTGGTTAAAAACCCAAATTGGACATTAATATGCCTATAGAGGACGAAAATGACCTAAATGTTTATACAATGACACAAATGAACTTATTGTATGCACAAAATTGGTTAAAAACCTTAATTGGACAAGAATAAGCCTAGAGAGGACGAAAATGACCTAAATGTTAATACAATGACACAAATAAACTTATTGGATGCACAAGATTGGTTAAAAACCCTAATTGGCCAAGAATAAGCATAGGGAGGACGAAAATGACCTAATTGTTCATCCAATTACACAAATGAACTTATTGGATGCACAAGATTGGTTAAAAACCCTAATTGAAAAACAATAAGCCTAGGGAGGACGAAAATGACCTAATTGTTCATCCAATGACACAAACACACCTGTTGGATGCACAAGATTGGTTAAAAACCCTAATTGGACAAGATAAAGCCTAGAGAGGACGAAAATGACCTAAATATTTATACAATGACACAAATGAACTTATTGTACGCACAACATTGGTTAAAAACCCTAATTGGCCAAGAATAAGCCTAGGGAGGACGAAAATGACCCAATTGTTCATCCAATGACACAAATGAACTTATTGGATGCACAAGATTGGTTAAAAACCATAATTGGACAAGAATAAGCCTAGGGAGGACGAAAATGACCTAATTGTTCATCCAATGACACAAACACACCTATCGGATGCACAATATTTGTTTAAAACCCTAAATGGACAAGAATAAGCCTAGGGAGGAAGAAAATGACCTAAATGTTCATCCAATGACACAAACACACATTTTGGATGCACAAAATTGGTTCAAAACCCTAATTGGACAAGAATAAGCCTAGAGAGGACGAAAATGACCTAAATGTTAATCCAATGACACAAATGAATTTATTGGATGCACTAGATTGGTTAAAAACCCTAATTGAATAAGAATAAGCCTAGGGAGGACGAAAATGACCTAATTGTTCATCTAATGACACAAACACACCTATTGGATGCACAAGATTGGTTAAAAACCCTAATTGGACAAGAATAAGCTTAGGGAGAACGAAAATGACCTAAATGTTCATCCAATGACACAAACACACTTATTGGATGCACAAAATTGGTTAAAAACCCTAATTGGACAAGATTAAGCCTAGAGAGGACGAAAATGTCCTAAATGTTAATCCAATGACACAAATGAATTTATTGGATGCACAAGAATGGTTAAAAACCCTAATTGAATAAGAATAAGCCTAGGGAGGACGAAAATGACCTAATTGTTCATCCAATGACACAAACACACCTATTGGATGCACAAGATTGGTTAAAAACCCTAATTGGACAAGAATAAGCTTAGGGAGAACGAAAATGACCTAAATGTTCCTCCAATGACACAAACACACTTATTGGATGCACAAAATTGGTTAAAAACCCTAATTGGACAAGATTAAGCCTAGAGAGGACGAAAATGTCCTAAATGTTAATCCAATGACTCAAATGAATTTATTGGATGCACCAGATTGGTTAAAAACCCTATTTGAATAAGAATAAGCCTAGGGAGGACGAAAATGACCTAATTGTTCATCCAATTACAAAAACACACCTATTAGATACACAAGATTGGTTAAAAACCCAAATTGGACATGAATAAGCCTATAGAGGACGAAAATGACCTAAATATTTATACAATGACACAAATGAACTTATTGTATGCACAAGATTGGTCAAAAACCCTAATTGGCGAAGAATAAGCCTAGGGAGGACGAAAATGACCTAATTGTTCATCCATTGACACAAATGAACTTATTGGATGCACTAGATTGATTAAAAACCATAATTGCATAAGAATAAGCCTAGGGAGGACGAAAATGACCTAATTGTTCATCCAACGACACAAACACACCTATTGGAAGCACAAGATTGGTTAAAAACCCTAATTGGACAACAATAAGACTAGGGAGGACAAAAATGACCTAAATGTTCATCCAATGACACAAACACACCTATTGGATGCACAAGATTGGTTAAAAACCTTAATTGGACAAGAATAAGCCTAGAGAGGACGAAAATGACCTAAATGTTAATACAATGACACGAATGAACTTATTGGATGCACAAGATTGGTTAAAAACCCTAATTGGCAAAGAATAAGCATAGGGAGGACGAAAATGACCTAATTGTTCATCCAATGACACAAATGAACTTATTGGATGCACAAGATTGGTTAAAAACCCTATTTGAATAAGAATAAGCCTAGGGAGGACGAAAATGACCTAATTGTTCATCCAATGACAAAAACACACCTATTGGATGCACAAGATTGGTTAAAAACCCAAATTGGACATGAATAAGCCTATAGAGGACGAAAATGACCTAAATGTTTATACAATGACACAAATGAACTTATTGTATGCACAACATTGGTTAAAAACCCTAATTGGCGAAGAATAAGCCTACGGAGGACGAAAATGACCTAAGTGTTCATCCAATGACACAAATGAACTTATTGGATGCACTAGATTGATTAAAAACCATAATTGCATAAGAATAAGCCTAGGGAAGACGAAAATGACCTAATTGTTCATCCAACGACACAAACACACCTATTGGAAGCACAAGATTGGTTAAAAACCCTAATTGGACAACAATAAGTCTAGGGAGGACAAAAATGACCTAAATGTTCATCCAATGACACAAACACACCTATTGGATGCACAAGATTGGTTAAAAACCTTAATTAGACAAGAATAAGCCTAGAGAGGACGAAAATGACCTAAATGTTAATACAATTACACAAATGAACTTATTGGATGCACAAGATTGGTTAAAAACCCTAATTGAATAACAATAAGCCTAGGGAGGACGAAAATGACCTAATTGTTCATCCAATGACACAAACACACCTTTTGGATGCACAAAATTGGTTCAAAACCCTAATTGGACAAGAATAAGCCTAGAGAGGATGAAAATGACCTAAATGTTAATCCAATGACACAAATGAATTTATTGGATGCACCAGATTGGTTGAAAACCCTAATTGAATAAGAATAAGCCTAGGGAGGACGAAAATTACCTAATTGTTCATCCAATGACACAAACACACCTATTGGATGCACAAGATTGGTTAAAAACCCTAATTGGACAAGAATAAGCTGAGGGAGAACGAAAATGACCTAAATGTTCCTCCAATGACACAAACACACTTATTGGATGCACAAAATTGGTTAAAAACCCTAATTGGACAAAATTAAGCCTAGAGAGGACGAAAATGTCCTAAATGTTAATCCAATGACTCAAATGAATTTATTGGATGCACAAGATTGGTTAAAAACCCTAATTGAATAAGAATACGCCTAGGGAGGACGAAAATGACCTAATTGTTCATCCAATGACACAAACACACCTATTGGATGCACAAGATTGGTTAAAAACCCTAATTGGACAAGAATAAGCTTAGGGAGAACGAAAATGACCTAAATGTTCATCCAATGACACAAACACACCTTTTGGATGCACAAGATTGGTTAAAAACCCAAATTGGACATGAATAAGCCTATAGTGGACGAAAATGACCTAAATGTTTATACAATGACACAAATGAACTTATTGTATGCACAAAATTGGTTAAAAACCCTAATTGGCCAAGAATAAGCCTAGGGAGGACGAAAATTACCTAATTGTTCATCCAATGACACAAATGAACTTATTGGATGTTCATCCAATGACATAAACACACCTATTGGATGCACAAGATTGGTTTAAAACCCTAATTTAACAAGAATAAGCCTACGGAGGACGAAAATGACCTAAATGTTCATCCAATGACACAAACACACCTATTGGATGCACAAGATTGGTTAAAAACCCTAATTGTACAAGAATAAGCCTAGAGTGGACGAAAATGACCTAAATGTTAATACAATGACACAAAGGAACTTATTGGATGCACAAGATTGGTTAGAAACCCTAATTGGCCAAGAATAAGCATAGGGAGGACGAAAATGACCTAGTTGTTGATCCAATGACACAAATGAACTTATTGGATGCACAAGATTGGTTAAAAACCCTAATTGGACCAAAATAAGCCTTGGGAGGACAAAAATGACCTAATTGTTCATCCAATGACACAAACACACCTATTGGATGCAAAAGATTTGTTTAAAACCTTAAATGGACAAGAATAAGCCTTGGGAGGAGGAAAATGACCTAAATATTCCTCAATGACACAAACACACCTTTTGGATGCACAAGAATGGTTAAAAACCCTAATTGGACAAGAATAAGCCAAGGGAGGACGAAAATGACCTAATTATTCATCCAATGACACAAACACACCTATTGGATGCACAAGATTGGTTTAAAACCATAATTTAACAAGAATAAGCCTACGGAGGACGAAAATGACCTAAATGTTCATCCAATGACACAAACACAGATATTGGATGCACAAGATTGTTTAAAATCCCTAATTGGACAACAATAAGCCTAGGGAGGACGAAAATGACCTAAATGTTTATACAATGACACAAATGAACTTATTGTATGCACAAGATTGGTTAAAAACCCTAATTGGCCAAGAATAAGCGTAGGGAGGACGAAAATGACCTAATTGTTCATCCAATGACACAAATGAACTTATTGGATGCACAAGATTGGTTAAAAACCCTATTTGAATAAGAATAAGCCTAGGGAGGACGAAAATGACCTAATTGTTCATCCAATGACAAAAACACACCTATTGGCTGCACAAGATTGGTTAAAAACCCAAATTGGACATGAATAAGCCTATAGAGGACGAAAATGACCTAAATGTTTATACAATGACACAAATGAACTTATTGTATGCACAACATTGGTTAAAAACCCTAATTGGCGAAGAATAAGCCTACGGAGGACGAAAAGGACCTAAGTGTTCATCCAATGACACAAATGAACTTATTGGATGCACTAGATTGATTAAAAACCATAATTGCATAAGAATAAGCCTAGGGAAGACGAAAATGACCTAATTGTTCATCCAACGACACAAACACACCTATTGGAAGCACAAGATTGGTTAAAAACCCTAATTGGACAACAATAAGTCTAGGGAGGACAAAAATGACCTAAATGTTCATCCAATGACACAAACACACCTATTGGATGCACAAGATTGGTTAAAAACCTTAATTGGACAAGAATAAGCCTAGAGAGGACGAAAATGACCTAAATGTTAATACAATTACACAAATGAACTTATTGGATGCACAAGATTGGTTAAAAACCCTAATTGGCCTAGAATAAGCATAGGGAGGACGAAAATGACCTAATTGTTTATCCAACGACACAGACACACCTATTGGAAGCACAAGATTGGTTAAAAACCCTAATTGGACAAGAATAAGCCTAGGGAGGACAAAAATGACCTAAATGTTCATCCAATGACACAAACACACCTATTGGATGCACAAGATTGGTTAAAAACCTTAATTGGACAAGAATAAGCCTAGAGAGGACGAAAATGACCTAAATGTTAATACAATGACACAAATGAACTTATTGGATGCTCAAGATTGGTTAAAACCCTAATTGGCCAAGAATAAGCATAGGGAGGACGAAAATGACCTAATTGTTCATCCAATAACACAAATGAACTTATTGGATGCACAAGATTGGTTAAAAACCCTAATTGAATAAGAATAAGCTTAGGGAGGACGAAAATGACCTAATTGTTCATCCAATGACACAATCACACCTATTGGATGCACAAAATTGGTTAAAAACCATAATTGGACAAGAATAAGCCTAGGGAGGACGAAAATGACCTAATTGTTCATCCAATGACACAAACACACCTATTGGATGCACAAGATTGGTTAAAAACCCTAATTGGACAAGAATAAGCTTAGGGAGAACGAAAATGACCTAAATGTTCCTCCAATGACACAAACACACTTATTGGATGCACAAAATTGGTTAAAAACCCTAATTGGACAAGATTAAGCCTAGAGAGGACGAAAATGTCCTAAATGTTAATCCAATGACTCAAATGAATTTATTGGATGCACCAGATTGGTTAAAAACCCTATTTGAATAAGAATAAGCCTAGGGAGGACGAAAATGACCTAATTGTTCATCCAATTACAAAAACACACCTATTAGATACACAAGATTGGTTAAAAACCCAAATTGGACATGAATAAGCCTATAGAGGACGAAAATGACCTAAATATTTATACAATGACACAAATGAACTTATTGTATGCACAAGATTGGTCAAAAACCCTAATTGGCGAAGAATAAGCCTAGGGAGGACGAAAATGACCTAATTGTTCATCCATTGACACAAATGAACTTATTGGATGCACTAGATTGATTAAAAACCATAATTGCATAAGAATAAGCCTAGGGAGGACGAAAATGACCTAATTGTTCATCCAACGACACAAACACACCTATTGGAAGCACAAGATTGGTTAAAAACCCTAATTGGACAACAATAAGACTAGGGAGGACAAAAATGACCTAAATGTTCATCCAATGACACAAACACACCTATTGGATGCACAAGATTGGTTAAAAACTTTAATTGGACAAGAATAAGCCTAGAGAGGACGAAAATGACCTAAATGTTAATACAATGACACAAATGAACTTATTGGATGCACAAGATTGGTTAAAAACCCTAATTGGCAAAGAATAAGCATAGGGAGGACGAAAATGACCTAATTGTTCATCCAATGACACAAATGAACTTATTGGATGCACAAGATTGGTTAAAAACCCTATTTGAATAAGAATAAGCCTAGGGAGGACGAAAATGACCTAATTGTTCATCCAATGACAAAAACACACCTATTGGATGCACAAGATTGGTTAAAAACCCAAATTGGACATGAATAAGCCTATAGAGGACGAAAATGACCTAAATGTTTATACAATGACACAAATGAACTTATTGTATGCACAAGATTGGTTAAAAACCCTAATTGGCGAAAATAAGCCTAGGGAGGACGAAAATGACCTAATTGTTCATCCAATGACACAAATGAACTTATTGGATGCACTAGATTGATTAAAAACCATAATTGCATAAGAATAAGCCTAGGGAAGACGAAAATGACCTAATTGTTCATCCAACGACACAAACACACCTATTGGAAGCACAAGATTGGTTAAAAACCCTAATTGGACAACAATAAGTCTAGGGAGGACAAAAATGACCTAAATGTTCATCCAATGACACAAACACACCTATTGGATGCACAAGATTGGTTAAAAACCTTAATTGGACAAGAATAAGCCTAGAGAGGACGAAAATGACCTAAATGTTAATACAATGACACAAATGAACTTATTGGATGCACAAGATTGGTTAAAAACCCTAATTGGCAAAGAATAAGCACAGGGAGGACGAAAATGACCTAATTGTTCATCCAATTACACAAATGAACTTATTGGATGCACAAGATTGGTTAAAAACCCTAATTGAATAAGAATAAGCCTAGGGAGGACGAAAATGACCTAATTGTTCATCCAACGACACAGACACACCTATTGGAAGCACAAGATTGGTTAAAAACCCTAATTGGACAAGAATAAGCATAGGGAGGACAAAAATGACCTAAATGTTCATCCAATGACACAAACACACCTATTGGATGCAGAAGATTGGTTAAAAACCTTAATTGGACAAGAATAAGCCTAGAGAGGACAAAAATGACCTAAATGTTAATACAATGACACAAATGAACTTATTGGATGCACAAGATTGGTTAAAAACCCTAATTGGCCAAGAATAAGCATAGGGAGGACGAAAATGACCTAATTGTTCATCCAATAACACAAATGAACTTATTGGATGCACAAGATTGGTTAAAAACCCTAATTGAATAAGAATAAGCCTAGGGAGGACGAAAATGACCTAATTGTTCATCCAACGACACAGACACACCTATTGGAAGCACAAGATTGGTTAAAAACCCTAATTTGACAAGAATAAGCCTAGGGAGGACGTAAATGATCTAATTGTTCATCCAATGACACAAACACACCTATTGGATGCACAAGATTGGTTAAAAACCTTAATTGGACAAGAATAAGCCTAGAGAGGACGAAAATGACCTAAATGTTAATACAATGACACAAATGAACTTATTGGATGCACAAGATTGGTTAAAAACCCTAATTGGCCAAGAATAAGCATAGGGAGGACGAAAATGACCTAATTGTTCATCCAATAACACAAATGAACTTATTGGACGCACAAGATTGGTTAAAAACCCTAATTGAATAAGAATAAGCCTAGGGAGGACGAAAATGACCTAATTGTTCATCCAATGACACAAACACACCTATCGGATGCACAAGATTGGTTTAAAACCCTAAATGGACAAGAATAAGCCTAGGGAGGACGAAAATGACATAAATGTTCATCCAATGACACAAACACACCTTTTGGATGCACAAAATTGGTTAAAAACCCTAATTGGACAAGAATAAGCCTAGAGAGGACAAAAATGACCTAAATGTTAATCCAATGACACAAATGAATTTATTGGATGCACCAGATTGGTTAAAAACCCTAATTGGACAAAAATAAGCCTTGGGAGGACGAAAATGACCTAATTGGTCATCCAGTGACACAAACACACCTAATGGACGCCCAAGATTGGTTTAAAACACTAAATGGACAAGAATAAGGCTTGGGAGGACGAAAATGACCTAAATGTTCATCCAATGACACAAACACACCTTTTGGATGCACAAGATTGGTTAAAAACCCTAATTGGACAAGAATAAGGCAAGGGAGGACGAAAATGACCTAATTATTCATCCAATGACACAAACACACCTATTGGATGCACAAGATTGGTTTAAAACCCTAATTGGACAAGAATAAACCTAGGGAGGACGAAAATGACCTAAATGTTAATACGATGACACAAAGGAACTTATTGGATGCGCAAGATTGGTTAGAAACCCTAATTGGCCAAGAATAAGCATAGGGAGGACGAAAATGACCTAGTTTTTGATCCAATGACACAAATGAACTTATTGGATGCACAAGATTGGTTAAAAACCCTATTTGAATAAGAATAAGCCTAGGGAGGACGAAAATGACCTAATTGTTCATCCAATTACAAAAACACACCTATTGGATGCACAAGATTGGTTAAAAACCCAAATTGGACATGAATAAGCCTATAGAGGACGAAAATGACCTAAATGTTTATACAATGACACAAATGAACTTATTGTATGCACAAGATTGGTTAAAAACCCTAATTGGCGAAGAATAAGCCTACGGAGGACGAAAATGACCTAAGTGTTCATCCAATGACACAAATGAACTTATTGGATGCACTAGATTGATTAAAAACCATAATTGCATAAGAATAAGCCTAGGGAAGACGAAAATGACCTAATTGTTCATCCAACGACACAAACACACCTATTGGAAGCACAAGATTGGTTAAAAACCCTAATTGGACAACAATAAGTCTAGGGAGGACAAAAATGACCTAAATGTTCATCCAATGACACAAACACACCTATTGGATGCACAAGATTGGTTAAAAACCTTAATTGGACAAGAATAAGCCTAGAGAGGACGAAAATGACCTAAATGTTAATACAATTACACAAATGAACTTATTGGATGCACAAGATTGGTTAAAAACCCTAATTGGCAAAGAATAAGCATAGGGAGGACGAAAATGACCTAATTGTTCATCCAATTACACAAATGAACTTATTGGATGCCCAAGATTGGTTAAAAACCCTAATTGAATAACAATAAGCCTAGGGAGGACGAAAATGACCTAATTGTTCATCCAATGACACAAACACACCTTTTGGATGCACAAAATTGGTTCAAAACCCTAATTGGACAAGAATAAGCCTAGAGAGGATGAAAATGACCTAAATGTTAATCCAATGACACAAACGAATTTATTGGATGCACCAGATTGGTTGAAAACCCTAATTGAATAAGAATAAGCCTAGGGAGGACGAAAATTACCTAATTGTTCATCCAATGACACAAACACACCTATTGGATGCACAAGATTGGTTAAAAACCCTAATTGGACAAGAATAAGCTGAGGGAGAACGAAAATGACCTAAATGTTCCTCCAATGACACAAACACACTTATTGGATGCACAAAATTGGTTAAAAACCCTAATTGGACAAGATTAAGCCTAGAGAGGACGAAAATGTCCTAAATGTTAATCCAATGACTCAAATGAATTTATTGGATGCACAAGATTGGTTAAAAACCCTAATTGAATAAGAATACGCCTAGGGAGGACGAAAATGACCTAATTGTTCATCCAATGACACAAACACACCTATTGGATGCACAAGATTGGTTAAAAACCCTAATTGGACAAGAATAAGCTTAGGGAGAACGAAAATGACCTAAATGTTCATCCAATGACACAAACACACCTATTGGATGCACAAGATTGGTTAAAAACCCAAATTGGACATGAATAAGCCTATAGTGGACGAAAATGACCTAAATGTTTATACAATGACACAAATGAACTTATTGTATGCACAAAATTGGTTAAAAACCCTAATTGGCCAAGAATAAGCCTAGGGAGGACGAAAATTACCTAATTGTTCATCCAATGACACAAATGAACTTATTGGATGTTCATCCAATGACATAAACACACCTATTGGATGCACAAGATTGGTTTAAAACCCTAATTTAACAAGAATAAGCCTACGGAGGACGAAAATGACCTAAATGTTCATCCAATGACACAAACACACCTATTGGATGCACAAGATTGGTTAAAAACCCTAATTGTTCAAGAATAAGCCTAGAGTGGACGAAAATGACCTAAATGTTAATACAATGACACAAAGGAACTTATTGGATGCACAAGATTGGTTAGAAACCCTAATTGGCCAAGAATAAGCATAGGGAGGACGAAAATGACCTAGTTGTTGATCCAATGACACAAATGAACTTATTGGATGCAAAAGATTTGTTTAAAACCTTAAATGGACAAGAATAAGCCTTGGGAGGAGGAAAATGACCTAAATATTCCTCAATGACACAAACACACCTTTTGGATGCACAAGAATGGTTAAAAACCCTAATTGGACAAGAATAAGCCAAGGGAGGACGAAAATGACCTAATTATTCATCCAATGACACAAACACACCTATTGGATGCACAAGATTGGTTTAAAACCATAATTTAACAAGAATAAGCCTACGGAGGACGAAAATGACCTAAATGTTCATCCAATGACACAAACACAGATATTGGATGCACAAGATTGTTTAAAATCCCTAATTGGACAACAATAAGCCTAGGGAGGACGAAAATGACCTAAATGTTTATACAATGACACAAATGAACTTATTGTATGCACAAGATTGGTTAAAAACCCTAATTGGCCAAGAATAAGCGTAGGGAGGACGAAAATGACCTAATTGTTCATCCAATGACACAAATGAACTTATTGGATGCACAAGATTGGTTAAAAACCCTATTTGAATAAGAATAAGCCTAGGGAGGACGAAAATGACCTAATTGTTCATCCAACGACACAAACACACCTATTGGAAGCACAAGATTGGTTAAAAACCCTAATTGGACAAGAATAAGCCTAGGGAGGACAAAAATGACCTAAATGTTCATCCAATGACACAAACACACCTATTGGACGCACAAGATTGGTTAAAAACCTTAATTGGACAAGAATAAGCCTAGAGAGGATGAAAATGACCTAAATGTTAATACAATGACACAAATGAACTTATTGGATGCACATGATTGGTTAAAAACCCTAATTGGCCAAGAATAAGCATAGGGAGGACGAAAATGACCTAATTGGTCATCCAATTACACAAATGAACTTATTGGATACTCAAGATTGGTTAAAAACCCTAATTGAATAACAATAAGCCTAGGGAGGACGAAAATGACCTAATTGTTCATCCAATGACACAAACACACCTATTGGATGCACAAGATTGGTTAAAAACCCTAATTGGACAAGATAAAGCCTAGAGAGGACGAAAATGACCTAAATATTTATACAATGACACAAATGAACTTATTGTGTGCACAACATTGGTTAAAAACCCTAATTGGCCAAGAATAAGCCTAGGGAGGACGAAAATGACCTAATTGTTCATCCAATGACACAAATGAACTTATTGGATGCACAAGATTGGTTAAAAAACCTAATTGCATAAGAATAAGCCTAGGGAGGACGAAAACGACCTAATTGTTCATCCAATGACACAAACACACCTATTGGATGCACAAGATTGGTTACAAACCCTAATTGGACAAGAATAAACCTAGGGAGGACGAAAATGACCTAAATGTTCATCCAATGACACAAACACACCTATTGGATGCACAAAATTGGTTAAAACCCCTAATTGGACAAGAATAAGCCTAGAGAGGATGAAAATGACCTAAATGTTAAGACAATGACACAAATGAACTTATTGGATGCACATGGTTGGTTAAAAACCCTAATTGGCCAAGAATAAGCATAGGGAGGACGAAAATGACCTAATTGTTCATCCAATTACACAAATGAACTTATTGGATGCTCAAGATTGGTTAAAAACCCTAATTGAATAACAATAAGCCTAGGGAGGACGAAAATGACCTAATTGTTCATCCAATGACACAAACACACCTATTGGATGCACAAGATTGGTTAAAAACCCTAATTGGACAAGATAAAGCCTAGAGAGGACGAAAATGACCTAAATATTTATACAATGACACAAATGAACTTACTGTGTGCACAACATTGGTTAAAAACCCTAATTGGCCAAGAATAAGCCTAGGGAGGACGAAAATGACCTAATTGTTCATCCAATGACACAAATGAACTTATTGGATGCACAAGATTGGTTAAAAAACGTAATTGCATAAGAATAAACCTAGGGAGGACGAAAACGACCTAATTGTTCATCCAATGACACAAACACACCTATTGGATGCACAAGATTGGTTACAAACCCTAATTGGACAAGAATAAACCTAGGGAGGACGAAAATGACCTAAATGTTCATCCAATGACACAAACACACCTATTGGATGCACAAAATTGGTTAAAACCCCTAATTGGACAAGAATAAGCCTAGAGAGGACGAAAATGACCTAAATGTTAATCCAATGACACAAATGAATTTATTGGATGCACAAGATTGGTTAAAAACCCTAATGGCCAAGAATAAGCATGGGGAGGACGAAAATGACCTAATTGTTCATCCAATGAGACAAATGAACTTATTGGATACACAAGATTTGTTAAAAACCCTAAGTACCTAATTGTTCATCCAATGACACAAATGAACTTATTGGATGTTCATCCAATGACATAAACACACCTATTGGATGCACAAGATTTGTTAAAAACCCTAATTGGACAAGAATAAGCCAAGGGAGGACGAAAATGACCTAATTATTCATCCAATGACACAAACACACCTATTGGATGCACAAGATTGGTTTAAAACCCTAATTTAACAAGAATAAGCTTAGGGAGGACGATAATGACCTAATTGTTCATCCAATGACAAAAACACACCTATCAGATGCACAAGATTGGTTAAAAACCCAAATTGGACAAAAATAAGCCTTGGGAGGACGAAAATGACCTAATTGTTCATCCAATGACACAAACACACCTATTGGATGCACAAGATTGGTTTAAAACCCTAATTGAACAAGAATCAGCCTACGGAGGACGAAAATGACCGAAATGTTCATCCAATGACACAAACACACCTATTGGATGCACAAGATTGTTTAAAATCCCTAATTGGACAATAATAAGCCTAGGGAGGACGAAAATGACCTAAATGTTTATACAATGACACAAATGAACTTATTGTATGCACAAAATTGGTTAAAAACCCTAATTGGCCAAGAATAAGCCTAGGGAGGACGAAAATTACCTAATTGTTCATCCAATGACACAAACACACCTATTGGATGAACAAGATTGGTTAAATACCCTAATTGGACAAGAATAAGCCTAGGGAGGACGAAAATGACCTAATTGTTCATCCAATGACACAAATGAACTTATTGGATGCACAAGATTGGTTAAAAACCCTAATTGGACAAGAATAAGCCTAGGGAGGACGAAAATGACCTAATTATTCATCCAATGACACAAACACACCTATTGGATGCACAAGATTGGTTTAAAACCCTAATTTAACAAGAATAAGCCTACGGAGGACGAAAATGACCTAAATGTTCATCCAATGACACAAACACACCTATTGGATGCACAAGATTGGTTAAAAAACCTAATTGGACAAGAATAAGCCTAGAGTGGACGAAAATGACCTAAATGTTAATACAATGACACAAAGGAACTTATTGGATGCACAAGATTGGTTAGAAACCCTATTTGGCCAAGAATAAGCATAGGGTGGACGAAAATGACGTAGTTGTTGATCCAATGACACAAATGAACTTATTGGATGCACAAGATTAGTTAAAAACCCTAATTGGACAAAAATAAGCCTTGGGAGGACAAAAATTACCTAATTGTTCATCCAATGACACAAACACACCTATTGGATGCACAAGATTGGTTTAAAACCTTAAATGGACAGGAATAAGCCTTGGGAGGAGGAAAATGACCTAAATATTCCTCAATGACACAAACACACCTTTTGGATGCACAAGATTGGTTAAAAACCCTAATTGGACAAGAATAATCCAAGGGAGGACGAAAATGACCTAATTATTCATCCAATGACACAAACACACCTATTGGATGCACAAGATTGGTTTAAAACCACAATTTAACAAGAATAAGCCTACGGAGGACGAAAATGACCTAAATGTTCATCCAATGACACAAACACACATATTGGATGCACAAGATTGTTTAAAATCCCTAATTGGACAACAATAAGCCTAGGGAGGACGAAAATGACCTAAATGTTTATACAATGACACAAATGAACTTATTGTATGCACTACATTGGTTAAAAACCTTAATTGGCCAAGAATAAGCCTAGGGAGGACGAAAATTACCTAATTGTTCATCGAATGATAAAAAGGAACTTATTCGATTTTCATCCAATGACCCAAACACACCTATTGGATGCACAAGATTGGTTAAAAACCCTAATTGGACAAGAATAAGCTAAGGGCGGACGAAAATGACCTAATTATTCATCCAATGACACAAACACGCCTATTGGATGCACAAGATTGGTTTAAAACCCCAATTTAACAAGAATAAGCCTACGGAGGACGAAAATGACCTAGTTGTTGATCCAATGACATAAATGAACTTATTGGATGCACAAGATTGGTTAAAAACCCTATTTGAATAAGAATAAGCCTAGGGAGGACGAAAATGACCTAATTGTTCATCCGAAGACAAAAACACACCTATTGGATGCACAAGATCGGTTAAAAACCCAAATTGGACATGAATAAGCCTATAGAGGACGAAAATGACCTAAATGTTTATACAATGACACAAATGAACTTATTGTATACACAAGATTGGTTAAAAACCCTAATTACCTAATTTTTCATCCAATGACCCAAATGAACTTATTAGATGTTCATCCAATGACACAAATACACCTATTGGATGCACAAGATTGGTTAAAAACCCTAATTGGACAAGAATAAGCCAAGGGAGGACGAAAATGACCTAATTATTCATCCAATGACACAAACACACCTATTGGATGCACAAGATTGGTTTAAAACCCTAATTTAACAAGAATAAGCCCACGGAGGACGAAAATGACCTAAATGTTCATCCAATGACACAAACACACCTATTGGATGCACAAGAATAAGCCTAGGCAGGACGAAAATGACTTAAATGTTCGTCCAATGACACAAACACACCTTTTGGGTGCACAAAATTGGTTAAAAACCCTAATTGGACAAGAATAAGCCTAGAGAGGACTAAAATGTCCTAAATGTTAATACAATGGCACAAAGGAATTTATTGGATGCACAAGATTGGTTAAAAACCCAAATAGGACAAGAATAAGCCTAGGCAGGACGAAAATGACTTAAATGTTCGTCCAATGACACAAACACACCTTTTGGATGCACAAAATTGGTTAAAAACCCTAATTGGACAAGAATAAGCCTAGAGAGGACGAAAATGACCTAAATGAATTTATTGGATGCACAAGATTGGTTAAAAACCCTATTTGAATAAGAATAAGCCTAGGGAGGACGAAAATTACCTAATTGTTCATCCAATGACAAAAATGAATTTATTGGATTTTCATCCAATGACACAAACACACCTATTGGATGCACAAGATTGGTTAAAAACCCTAATTGGACAAGAATAAGCCAAGGGAGGACGAAAATGACCTAATTATTCATCCAATGACACAAACACACCTATTGGATGCACAAGATTGGTTTAAAACCCTAATTTAACAAGAATAAGCCTACGGAGGACGAAAATGACCTAAATGTTCATCCAATGACACAAACACACCTATTGGATGCACAAAATTGGTTAAAAACCCTAATTGGACAAGATTAAGCCTAGAGAGGACTAAAATGTCCTAAATGTTAATACAATGGCACAAAGGAATTTATTGGATGCACAAGAATGGTTAAAAACCCTAATTGGACAAGAATAAGCCTAGGCAGGACGAAAATGACCTAAATGTTCGTCCAATGACACAAACACACCTTTTGGATGCACAAAATTGGTTAAAAACCCTAATTAGACAAGAATAAGCCTAGAGAGGACGAAAATGACCCAAATGTTAATCCAATGACACAAATGAATTTATTGGAAGCACCAGATTGGTTAAAAACCCTAATTGGACAAAAATAAGCCTTTGGAGGACGAAAATGACCTAATTGTTCATCCAATGACACAAACACACCTATTGGATGCACAAGATTGGTTTAAAACCCTAAATGGACAAGAATAAGGCTTGGGAGGTCGAAAATGACCTAAATGTTCATCCAATGACACAAACACACCTTTTGGATGAACAAGATTGGTTAAAAACCCTAATTGGACAAGAATAAGCCAAGGGAGGACGAAAATAACCTAACTATTCATCCAATGACACAAACACACCTATTTGATGCACAAGATTGGTTTAAAACCCTAATTGGACAAGAATAAACCTAGGGAGGACGAAAATGACCTAAATGTTCATCCAATGACACAAACACACCTGTTGGATGCACAAGATTGTTTAAAATCCCTAATTGGACAAAAATAAGCCTAGGGAGGACGAAAATGACCTAAATGTTTATACAATGACACAAATGAACTTATTGGATGCACTACATTGGTTAAAAACCTTAATTGGCCAAGAATAAGCCTAGGGAGGACCAAAATTACCTAATTGTTCATCGAATGATAAAAATGAACTTATTGGATTTTCATCCAATGACACAAACACACCTATTGGATGCACAAGATTGGTTAAAAACCCTAATTGGACAAGAATAAGCCAAGGGAGGACGAAAATGACATAATTATTCATCCAATGACACAAACACGCCAATTGGATGCACAAGATTGGTTTAAAACCCTAATTTAACAAGAATAAGCCTACGGAGGACGAAAATGACCTAGTTGTTGATCCAATGACACAAATGAACTTATTGGATGCACAAGATTGGTTAAAAACCCTATTTGAATAAGAATAAGCCCAGGGAGGACGAAAATGACCTAATTGTTCATCTGATGACAATAACACACCTATTGGATGCACAAGATTGGTTAAAAACCCAAATTGGACATGAATAAGCCTATAGACGACGAAAATGACCTAAATGTTTATACAATGACACAAATGAACTTATTGTATACACAAGATTGGTTAAAAACCCTAATTACCTAATTGTTCATCCAATGACACAAATGAACTTATTGGATGTTCATCCAATGACACAAACACACCTATTGGACGCACAAGATTGGTTAAAAACCCTAATTGGACAATAATAAGCCAAGGGAGGACGAAAATGACCTAATTATTCATCCAATGACACAAACACACCTATTGGATGCACAAGATTGGTTTAAAACCCTAATTTAACAAGAATAAGCCTACGGAGGACGAAAATGACATAAATGTTCATCCAATGACACGAACACACCTATTGGATGCACAAAATTGGTTAAAAACCCTAATTGGACAAGATTAAGCCTAGAGAGGAATAAAATGTCCTAAATGTTAATACAATGGCACAAAGGAATTTATTGGATGCACAAGATTGGTTAAAAACCCTAATTGGACAAGAATAAGCCTGGGCAGGACGAAAATGACCTAAATGTTCGTCCAATGACACAAACACACCTTTTGGATGCACAAAATTGGTTAAAAACCCTAATTGGACAAGAATAAGCCTAGAGAGGACGAAAATGACCTAAATGTTAATCCAATGACACAAATGAATTTATTGGATGCACCAGATTGGTTAAAAACCCTAATTGGACAAAAATAAGCCTTGGGAGGACGAAAATGACCTAATTGTTCATCCAATGACACAAACACACCTATTGGATGCACAAGATTGGTTTAAAACCCTAAATGGACAAGAATAAGGCATGGGAGGTCGAAAATGACCTAAATGTTCATCCAATGACACAAACACACCTTTTGGATGAACAAGATTGGTTAAAAACCCTAATTGGACCAGAATAAGCCAAGGGAGGACGAAAATGACCTAATTATTCATCCAATGACACAAACACACCTATTGGATGCACAAGATTGGTTTAAAACCATAATTTAACAAGAATAAGCCTACGGAGGACGAAAATGACCTAAATGTTCATCCAATGACACAAACACACATATTGGATGCATAAGATTGTTTAAAATCCCTAATTGGACAACAATAAGCCTAGGGAGGACGAAAATGACCTAAATGTTTATACAATGACACAAATGAACTTATTGTATGCACTACATTGGTTAAAAACCCTAATTGGCAAAGAATAAGCCTCGGGAGGACGAAAATGACCTAAATGTTAATACAATGACACAAATGAACTTATTGCACGCACAAGATTGGTTAAAAACCCTAATTGGCCAAGAATAAGCATAGGGAGGACGAAAATGACCTAATTGTTCATCCAACAACACAAATGAACTTATTGGATGCACAAGATTGGTTAAAAACCCTAATTGAATAAGAATAAGCCTAGGGAGGACGAAAATGACCTAATGGTTCATCCAATGACACAAACACACCTATTGGACGCACAAGATTGGTTAAAAACCCTAATTGGATCAGAATAAGCCTAGAGTGGACGAAAACGACCTAAATGTTAATACAATGACACAAAGGAACTTATTGGATGCACTAGATTGGTTAGAAACACTAATTGGCCAAGAATAAGCGTAGGGAGGACGAAAATGACCTAGTTGTTAATCCAATGACACAAATAAACTTATTGGTTGCACAAGATTGGTTAAAAACCCTAATTAAATAAGAATAAGCTTAGGGAGGACGAAAATGACCTAATTACTCATCCAATGACAAAAACACACCTATTGGATGCACAAGATTGGTTAAAAACCCTAATTGGATAAAAATAAGCCTTGGGTGGATGAAAATGACCTAATTGTTCATCCAATGACACAAACACACCTATTGGATGCACAAGATTGATTTAAAACCTTAAATGGACAAGAATAAGCCTTCGGAGGACGAAAATGACCTAAATGTTCCTCAATGACAAAAACACACCTTTTGGATGCACAAGATTGGTTAAAAACCGTAATTGAATAACAATAAGCCTAGGGAGGACGAAAATGACCTAATTGTTCATCCAATGACACAAACACACCTATTGGATGCACAAGATTGGTTAAAAACCCTAATTAGACAAGAATAAGCCTAGATAGGACGAAAATGACCTAAATGTTAATCCAATGACACAAATGAATTTATTGGATGCACAAGATTGGTTTAAAACCCTAATTGGACAAGAATAAGCCTAGGGAGGACGAAAATGAACTAATTGTTTATCCAATGACACAAACACACCTATTGGATGCACAAGATTGGTTAAAAACCCTAAATGGACAACAATAAGCATAGGGAGGACGAAAATGACCTAGTTGTTAATCCAATGACACAAATGAACTTATTGGATGCACAAGATTGGTTAGAAACCCTAATTGAATAAGAATAAGCTTAGGGAGGACGAAAATGACCTAATTGTTTATCCAATGACAAAAGCACACCTATTGGATGCACAAGATTGCTTAAAAACCCTAATTGGACAAAAATAAGCCTTGGGAGGATGAAAATGACCTAATTGTTCATCCAATGACACAAACACACCTATTGGATTCACGAGATTGGTTTAAAATCTTAAATGGACAAGAATAAGCCTTGGGAGGACGAAAACGACCTAAATGTTCCTCAATGACAAAAACACACCTTTTGGATGCACAAGATTGGTTAAAAACCGTAATTGAATAACAATAAGCCTAGGGAGGACGAAAATGACCTAATTGTTCATCCAATGACACAAACACACCTATTGGATGCACAAGATTGGTTAAAAACCTTAATTGGACAAGAATAAGCCTAGAGAGGACGAAAATAACCTAAATGTTAATCCAATGACACAACTGAATTTATTGGATGCACAAGATTGGTTTAAAACCCTAGTTGGACAAGAATAAGCCTAGGGAGGACGAAAATGAACTAATTGTTCATTCAATGACACAAACACACCTATTGGATGCACAAGATTGGTTTAAAACCCTAAATGGACAACAATAAGCCTAGGGAGGACGAAAACGACCTAATTGTTCATCCAATGACAAAAACACACCTATTGGATGCACATGATTGGTTAAAAAACCTAATTGGACAAAAATAAGCCTTGGGAGGATGAAAATGACCTAATTGTTCATCCAATGACACAAACACACCTATTGGATGCACAAGATTTGTTTAAAACCTTAAACACACCTATTGAATGCACAAGATTGGTTAAAAACCCTAATTGAATAAGAATAAGCTTAGGGAGCACGAAAATGACATAATTGTTCATCCAATGACAAAAACACACCTATCGGATGCACAAGATTGGTTAAAAACCCTAATTGGACCAAAATAAGCCTTCGGAGGATGAAAATGACCTAATTGTTCAGCCGATAACTCAAACACACCTATTGGATTCACAAGATTGGTTTAAAACCTTAAATGGACAAGAATAAGCCTTGGGAGGACGAAAATGACCTAAATGTTCCTCAATGACAAAAACACACCTTTTGGATGCACAAGATTGGTTAAAAACCGTAATTAAATAACAATCAGCCTAGGGAAGACGAAAATGACCTAATTGTTCATCCAATGGCATAAACACACCTATTGGATGCACAAGATTGGTTAAAAACCCTAATTGGACAAAAATAAGCCTTGGGAGGATGAAAATGACCTAATTGTTCATCCAATGACAAAACACACCTTTTGGACGCACAAGATTGGTTAAAAACCGTAATTGAATAACAATAAGCCTAGGGAGGACGAAAATGACCTAATTGTTCATCCCATGACACAAACACACCTATTGGATGCCCAAGATTGGTTAAAAACCTTAATTGGACTAGAATAAGCTTAGAGAGGACGAAAATGACCTAAATGTTAATCCAATGACACAAATGAATTTATTGGATGCACAGGATTGGTTTAAAACCCTAATTGGACAAGAATAAGCCTAGGGAGGACGAAAATGAACTAATTGTTCATCCAATGACACAAACACACCTATTGGATGCACAAGATTAGTTTAAAACCCTAAATGGACAACAATAAGCATAGGGAGGACGAAAATGACCTAGTTGTTCATCCAATGACACAAACACACCTATTGGATGCACAAGATTGGTTAAAAACCCTAATTGGACAAGAATAAGCCTAGGGAGGACGAAAATGAACTAATTGTTCATCCAATGACACAAACACACCTATTGGATGCACAAGATTGGTTTAAAACCCTAAATGGACAACAATAAGCATAGGGAAGACGAAAATGACCTAGTTGTTAATCAAATGTCACAAATGAACTTATTGGATGCACAAGATTGGTTAAAAACCCTAATTGAATAAGAATAAGCTTAGGGAGGACGAAAATGACCTAATTGTTCATCCAATGACAAAAACACACCTATTGGATGCACATGATTGGTTAAAAACCCTAATTGGACAAAAATAAGCCTTGGGAGGATGAAAATTACCTAATTGTTCATCCAATGACAAAAACACACCTATTGGATGCACAAGAATGGTTTAAAACCTTAAATGGACAAGAATAAGCCTTGGGAGGACGAAAATGACCTAAATGTTCCTCAATGACAAAAACACACCTTTTGGATGCACAAGATTGGTTAAAAACCGTAATTGAATAACAGTAAGCCTAGGGAGGACGAAAATGACCTAATTGTTCATCCAATGGCATAAACACACCTATTGGATGCACAAGATTGGTTAAAAACCCTAATTGGACAAGAATAAGCCAAGACAGGACGAAAATGACCTAAATATTTATACAATGACACAAATGAACTTATTGTATGCACAACATTGGTTAAAAACCCTAATTGGCCATGAATAAGCCTAGGGAGGACGAAATGACCTAATTGTTCATCCAATGACACAAATGAACTTATTGGATGCACAAGATTGGTTAAAAACCCTATTTGCATAAGAAGAAGCCTAGGGAGGACGAAAACGACCTAATTGTTCATCCCATGACACAAACACACCTATTGGATGCACAAGATTGGTTAAAAACCCTAATTGGACAAGAATAAGCCTAGAGAGGACGAAAATGACCTAAATGTTAATCCACTGACACAAATGAATTTATTGGATACCCAAGATTGGTTTAAAACCCTAATTGGACAAGAATAAGCCTAGGGAGGACGAAAATGAACTAATTGTTCATCCAATGACACAAACACACCTATTGGATGCACAAGATTGGTTTAAAAACCTAAATGGACAACAATAAGCCTAGGGAGGACGAAAATGACCTAAATGTTCATCCAATGACACAAACACACCTTTTAGTTGCACAAGATTTGTTAAAAACCCTAATAGGACAAGAATAAGCCTAGAGTGGACGAAAATGACCTAAATGTTAATACAATGAAACAAATGAACTTATTGGCTGCACAAGATTGGTTAAAAACCCAAATTGGCCAAGAATAAGCATGGGGAGGACAAAATGACCTAATTGTTCATCCAATGACACAAATGAACTTATTGGATGCACAAGATTGGTTAAAAACCCTAATTGAATAAGAATAAGCTTAGGGAGGACGAAAATGACCTAATTGTTCATCCAATGACAAAAACACACCTATCGGATGCACAAGATTGGTTAAAAACCCTAATAGGACAAAAATAAACCTTGGGAGGACGAAAATGACCTAATTGTTCATCCAATGACACAAACACACCTATTGGATGCACAAGATTGGTTTAAAACCCTAAATGGACAAGAATAAGCCTTGGGAGGACGTAAATGACCTAAATGTTCCTCAATGACACAAACACACCTTTTGGATGCACAAGATTGGATAAAAACCCTAATTGGACAAGAATAAGCCAAGGGAGGACGAAAATGACCTAATTATTCATCCAATGACACAAACACAGCTATTGGATGCACAAGATTGGTTTAAACCCTAATTGAACAAGAATAAGCCTACGGAGGACGAAAATGAGCTAAATGTTCATCCAATGACACAAACACACCTATTGGATGCACAAGATTGTTTAAAATCCCTAATTGGACAACAATAAGCCTAGGGAGGACGAAAATGACCTAAATGTTTATACAATGACACAAATGGACTTATTGTATGCACAATATTGGTTAAAAACCCTAATTGGTCAAGAATAAGCCTAGGGAGGACAAAAATTACCTAATTGTTCATCCAATGACACAAATGAACATATTGGATGTTCATCCAATGACACAAACACACCTATTGGATGCACAAGATTGGTTAAAAACCCTAATTGGACAAGAATAAGCAAAGGGAGGAGGAAAATGACCTAAATGTTCATCCAATGACACAAACTCACCTATTGGATGCACAAAATTGGTTAAAAACCATAATTGGACAAGAATAAGCCTAGAGAGGACGAAAATGACCTAATTATTCATCGAATGACACAAACACACCTATTGGATGCACAAGATTGGTTTAAAACCCTAAATGGACAAGAATAAGCCTTGGGAGGACGAAAATGACCTAAATGTTCCTCAATGACACAAACACACCTTTTGGATGCACAAGATTGGATAAAAACCCTAATTGTACAAGAATAAGCCAAGGGAAGACGAAAATGACCTAATTATTCATCCAATGACACAAACACACCTATTGGATGCACAAGATTGGTTTAAAACCCTAATTGAACAAGAATAAGCCTACGGAGGACGAAAATGACCTAAATGTTCATCCAATGACACAAACACACCTATTGGATGCACAAGATTGTTTAAAATCCCTAATTGGACAACAATAAGCCTAGGGAGGACGAAAATGACGTAGATGTTTATATAATGACACTAATGAACTTATTGTATGCACAACATTGGTTAAAAACCCTAATTGGCCAAGAATAAGTCTAGGGAGGACGAAAATTACCTAATTGTTCATCCAATGACACAAATGAACTTATTGGATGTTCATCCAATGACACAAACACACCTATTGGATGCACAAGATTGGTTAAAAACCCTAATAGGACAAGAATAAGCAAAGGGATGAGGAAAATGACCTAAATGTTCATCCAATGACACAAACTCACCTATTGGATGCACAAAATTGGTTAAAAACCATAATTGGACAAGAATAAGCCTAGAGAGGACGAAAATGACCTAATTATTCATCGAATGACACAAACACACCTATTGGATGCACAAGATTGGTTTAAAACCCTAAATGGACAAGAATAAGCCTTGGGAGGACGAAAATGACCTAAATGTTCCTCAATGACACAAACACACCTTTTGGATGCACAAGATTGGATAAAAACCCTAATTGTACAAGAATAAGCCAAGGGAAGACGAAAATGACCTAATTATTCATCCAATGACACAAACACACCTATTGGATGCACAAGATTGGTTTAAAACCCTAATTGAACAAGAATAAGCCTACGGAGGACGAAAATGACCTAAATGTTCATCCAATGACACAAACACACCTATTGGATGCACAAGATTGTTTAAAATCCCTAATTGGACAACAATAAGCCTAGGGAGGACGAAAATGACGTAGATGTTTATACAATGACACTAATGAACTTATTGTATGCACAACATTGGTTAAAAACCCTAATTGGCCAAGAATAAGTCTAGGGAGGACGAAAATTACCTAATTGTTCATCCAATGACACAAATGAACTTATTGGATGTTCATCCAATGACACAAACACACCTATTGGATGCACAAGATTGGTTAAAAACCCTAATAGGACAAGAATAAGCAAAGGGATGAGGAAAATGACCTAAATGTTCATCCAATGACACAAACTCACCTATTGGATGCACAAAATTGGTTAAAAACCATAATTGGACAAGAATAAGCCTAGAGAGGACGAAAATGACCTAAATGTTAATCCAATGACACAAATGAATTTATTGGATGCACAAGATTGGTTTAAAACCCTAATTGGACAAGAATAAGCCTAGGGAGGACGAAAATGAACTGATTGTTCAACCAATGACACAAACACACCTATTGGATGCACAAGATTGGTTTAAAACCCTAATTGAACAAGAATAAGCCTACGGAGGACGAAAATGACCTAAATGTTCTTCCAATGACACAAACACACCTATTGGATGCACAAGATTGTTTAAAATCCCTAATTGGACAACAATAAGCCTAGGGAGGACGAAAATGACCTAAATGTTTATACAATGACACAAATGAACTTATTGTATGCACAACATTGGTTAAAAACCCTAATTGGCCAAGAATATGTCTAGGGAGGACGAAAATTACCTAATTGTTCATTCAATGACACAAATGAACTTATTGGATGTTCATCCAATGACACAAACACACCTATTGGATGCACAAGATTGGTTAAAAACCCAAATAGGACAAGAATAAGCAAAGGGATGAGGAAAATGACCTAAATGTTCATCCAATGACACAAACTCACCTATTGGTTGCACAAAATTGGTTAAAAACAATAATTGGACAAGAATAAGCCTAGAAAGTACGAAAATGACCTAAATGTTCATCCAATGACACAAATGAATTTATTGGATGCACAAGATTGGTTTAAAACCCTAATTGGACAAGAATAAGCCTAGGGAGGACGAAAATGAACTGATTGTTCATCCAATGACACAAACACACCTATTGGATGCACAAGATTGGTTTAAAACCCTAAATGGACAACAATAAGCATAGGGAGGACGAAAATGACCTAGTTGTTAATCCAATGACACAAATGAACTTATTGGATGCACAAGATTGGTTAAAAACCCTAATTGAATAAGAATAAGCCTAGGGAGAACGAAAACGACCTAATTGTTCATCCAATGACAAAAACACACCTATTGGATGCACATGATTGGTTAAAAAACCTAATTGGACAAAAATAAGCCTTGGGTGGATGAAAATGACCTAATTGTTCATCCAATGACACAAACACACCTATTGGATGCACAAGATTTGTTTAAAACCTTAAATGGACAAGAATAAGCCTTCGGAGGACGAAAATGACCTAAATGTTCCTCAATGACAAAAACACACCGTTTGGATGCACAAGATTGGTTAAAAACCGTAATTGAATAAGAATAAGCCTAGGGAGGAAGAAAATGACCTAATTGTTCAGCCAATGACATAAACACACCTATTGGATGCACAAGATTGGTTAAAAACCCTAATTGGAAAAGAATAAGCCTAGAGAGGACGAAAATGACCTAAATATTTATACAATGACACAAATGAACTTATTGTATGCACAACATTGGTTAAAAACCCTAATTGGCCATCAATAAGCCTAGGGAGGACGAAAATGACTTAATTGTTCATCCAATGACACAAATGAACTTATTGGATGCACAAGATTGGTTAAATACCCTTATTGCATAAGAATAAGCCTAGGGAGGACGAAAACGGCATAATTGTTCCTCTAATGACACAAACACACCTATTGGATCCACAAGATTGGTTAAAAACCCTAATTGGAGAAGTATAAGCCTGGAGAGGACGAAAATGACCTAAATGTTCATCCAATGACACAAACACACCTTTTGGTTGCACAAGATTTGTTAAAAACCCTAATAGGACAAGAATAAGCCTAGAGAGGACGAAAATGTCCTAAATATTTATACAATGACACAATGAACTTATTGTATGCACAACATTGGTTAAAAACCCTAATTGGCCATGAATAAGCCTTGGGAGGACGAAAATGACCTAATTGTTCATCCAATGACACAAATGAACTTATTCGATGCACAAGATTGGTTAAAAATCCTAATTGAATAAGAATAAGCTTAGGGAGGACGAAAATGACCTAATTGCTCATCCAATGACAAAAACACACCTATCGGACGCACAAGATTGGTTAAAAACCCTAATTGGACAAGAATAAGCCTAGGGAGGACGAAAATGAACTGATTGTTCATCCAATGACACAAACACACCTATTGGATGCACAAGATTGGTTTAAAACCCTAAATGGACAACAATAAGCATAGGGAGGACGAAAATGACCTAGTTGTTAATCCAATGACACAAATGAACTTATTGGATGCACAAGATTGGTTAAAAACCCTAATTGAATAAGAATAAGCCTAGGGAGGACGAAAACGACCTAATTGTTCATCCAATGACAAAAACACACCTATTGGATGCACATGATTGGTTAAAAAACCTAATTGGACAAAAATAAGCCTTGGGAGGATGAAAATGACCTAATTGTTCATCCAATGACACAAACACACCTATTGGATGCACAAGATTGATTTAAAACCTTAAATGGACAAGAATAAGCCTTCGGAGGACGAAAATGACCTAAATGTTCCTCAATGACAAAAACACACCTTTTGGATGCACAAGATTGGTTAAAAACCGTAATTGAATAACAATAAGCCTAGGGAGGACGAAAATGACCTAATTGTTCATCCAATGACACAAACACACCTATTGGATGCACAAGATTGGTTAAAAACCCTAATTAGACAAGAATAAGCCTAGAGAGGACGAAAATGACCTAAATGTTAATCCAATGACACAAATGAATTTATTGGATGCACAAGATTGGTTTAAAACCCTAATTGGACAAGAATAAGCCTAGGGAGGACGAAAATGAACTAATTGTTTATCCAATGACACAAACACACCTATTGGATGCACAAGATTGGTTAAAAACCCTAAATGGACAACAATAAGCATAGGGAGGACGAAAATGACCTAGTTGTTAATCCAATGACACAAATGAACTTATTGGATGCACAAGATTGGTTAAAAACCCTAATTGAATAAGAATAAGCTTAGGGAGGACGAAAATGACCTAATTGTTTATCCAATGACAAAAGCACACCTATTGGATGCACAAGATTGCTTAAAAATCCTAATTGGACAAAAATAAGCCTTGGGAGGATGAAAATGACCTAATTATTCATCCAATGACACAAACACACCTATTGGATTCACGAGATTGGTTTAAAATCTTAAATGGACAAGAATAAGCCTTGGGAGGACGAAAACGACCTAAATGTTCCTCAATGACAAAAACACACCTTTTGGATGCACAAGATTGGTTAAAAACCGTAATTGAATAACAATAAGCCTAGGGAGGACGAAAATGACCTAATTGTTCATCCAATGACACAAACACACCTATTGGATGCACAAGATTGGTTAAAAACCTTAATTGGACAAGAATAAGCCTAGAGAGGACGAAAATAACCTAAATGTTAATCCAATGACACAACTGAATTTATTGGATGCACAAGATTGGTTTAAAACCCTAGTTGGACAAGAATAAGCCTAGGGAGGACGAAAATGAACTAATTGTTCATTCAATGACACAAACACACCTATTGGATGCACAAGATTGGTTTAAAACCCTAAATGGACAACAATAAGCATAGGGAGGATGAAAATGACCTAGTTGTTAATCCAATGACACAAATGAACTTATTGGATGCACAAGATTGGTTAAAAACCCTAATTGAATAAGAATAAGCCTAGGGAGAACGAAAACGACCTAATTGTTCATCCAATGACAAAAACACACCTATTGGATGCACATGATTGGTTAAAAAACCTAATTGGACAAAAATAAGCCTTGGGAGGATGAAAATGACCTAATTGTTCATCCAATGACACAAACACACCTATTGGATGCACAAGATTTGTTTAAAACCTTAAACACACCTATTGAATGCACAAGATTGGTTAAAAACCCTAATTGAATAAGAATAAGCTTAGGGAGCACGAAAATGACGTAATTGTTCATCCAATGACAAAAACACACCTATCGGATGCACAAGATTGGTTAAAAACCCTAATTGGACCAAAATAAGCCTTGGGAGGATGAAAATGACCTAATTGTTCAGCCGATAACTCAAACACACCTATTGGATTCACAAGATTGGTTTAAAACCTTAAATGGACAAGAATAAGCCTTGGGAGGACGAAAATGACCTAAATGTTCCTCAATGACAAAAACACACCTTTTGGATGCACAAGATTGGTTAAAAACCGTAATTAAATAACAATCAGCCTAGGGAAGACGAAAATGACCTAATTGTTCATCCAATGACAAAAACACACCTATTGGATGCACAAGATTGGTTAAAAACCCTAATTGGACAAAAATAAGCCTTGGGAGGATGAAAATGACCTAATTGTTCATCCAATGACAAAACACACCTTTTGGACGCACAAGATTGGTTAAAAACCGTAATTGAATAACAATAAGCCTAGGGAGGACGAAAATGACCTAATTGTTCATCCCATGACACAAACACACCTATTGGATGCCCAAGATTGGTTAAAAACCTTAATTGGACAAGAATAAGCTTAGAGAGGACGAAAATGACCTAAATGTTAATCCAATGACACAAATGAATTTATTGGATGCACAGGATTGGTTTAAAACCCTAATTGGACAAGAATAAGCCTAGGGAGGACGAAAATGAACTAATTGTTCATCCAATGACACAAACACACCTATTGGATGCACAAGATTAGTTTAAAACCCTAAATGGACAACAATAAGCATAGGGAGGACGAAAATGACCTAGTTGTTCATCCAATGACACAAACACACCTATTGGATGCACAAGATTGGTTAAAAACCCTAATTGGACAAGAATAAGCCTAGGGAGGACGAAAATGAACTAATTGTTCATCCAATGACACAAACACACCTATTGGATGCACAAGATTGGTTTAAAACCCTAAATGGACAACAATAAGCATAGGGAAGACGAAAATGACCTAGTTGTTAATCAAATGTCACAAATGAACTTATTGGATGTACAAGATTGGTTAAAAACCCTAATTGAATAAGAATAAGCTTAGGGAGGACGAAAATGACCTAATTGTTCATCCAATGACAAAAACACACCTATTGGATGCACATGATTGGTTAAAAACCCTAATTGGACAAAAATAAGCCTTGGGAGGATGAAAATGACCTAATTGTTCATCCAATGACACAAACACACCTATTGGATGCACAAGAATGGTTTAAAACCTTAAATGGACAAGAATAAGCCTTGGGAGGACGAAAATGACCTAAATGTTCCTCAATGACAAAAACACACCTTTTGGATGCACAAGATTGGTTAAAAACCGTAATTGAATAACAGTAAGCCTAGGGAGGACGAAAATGACCTAATTGTTCATCCAATGACATAAACACACCTATGGGATGCACAAGATTGGTTAAAAACCCTAATTGGACAAGAATAAGCCAAGACAGGACGAAAATGACCTAAATATTTATACAATGACACAAATGAACTTATTGGATGCACAAGATTGGTTAAAAACCCTATTTGCATAAGAAGAAGCCTAGGGAGGACGAAAACGACCTAATTGTTCATCCCATGACACAAACACACCTATTGGATGCACAAGATTGGTTAAAAACCCTAATTGGACAAGAATAAGCCTAGAGAGGACGAAAATGACCTAAATGTTAATCCACTGACACAAATGAATTTATTGGATGCACAAGATTGGTTTAAAACCCTAATTGGACAAGAATAAGCCTAGGGAGGACGAAAATGAACTAATTGTTCATCCAATGACACAAACACACCTATTGGATGCACAAGATTGGTTTAAAAACCTAAATGGACAACAATAAGCCTAGGGAGGACGAAAATGACCTAAATGTTCATCCAATGACACAAACACACCTTTTAGTTGCACAAGATTTGTTAAAAACCCTAATAGGACAAGAATAAGCCTAGAGTGGACGAAAATGACCTAAATGTTAATACAATGAAACAAATGAACTTATTGGCTGCACAAGATTGGTTAAAAACCCAAATTGGCCAAGAATAAGCATGGGGAGGACAAAATGACCTAATTGTTCATCCAATGACACAAATGAACTTATTGGATGCACAAGATTGGTTAAAAACCCTAATTGAATAAGAATAAGCTTAGGGAGGACGAAAATGACCTAATTGTTCATCCAATGACAAAAACACACCTATCGGATGCACAAGATTGGTTAAAAACCCTAATAGGACAAAAATAAACCTTGGGAGGACGAAAATGACCTAATTGTTCATCCAATGACACAAACACACCTATTGGATGCACAAGATTGGTTTAAAACCCTAAATGGACAAGAATAAGCCTTGGGAGGACGTAAATGACCTAAATGTTCCTCAATGACACAAACACACCTTTTGGATGCACAAGATTGGATAAAAACCCTAATTGGACAAGAATAAGCCAAGGGAGGACGAAAATGACCTAATTATTCATCCAATGACACAAACACAGCTATTGGATGCACAAGATTGGTTTAAACCCTAATTGAACAAGAATAAGCCTACGGAGGACGAAAATGAGCTAAATGTTCATCCAATGACACAAACACACCTATTGGATGCACAAGATTGTTTAAAATCCCTAATTGGACAACAATAAGCCTAGGGAGGACGAAAATGACCTAAATGTTTATACAATGACACAAATGGACTTATTGTATGCACAATATTGGTTAAAAACCCTAATTGGTCAAGAATAAGCCTAGGGAGGACAAAAATTACCTAATTGTTCATCCAATGACACAAATGAACATATTGGATGTTCATCCAATGACACAAACACACCTATTGGATGCACAAGATTGGTTAAAAACCCTAATTGGACAAGAATAAGCAAAGGGAGGAGGAAAATGACCTAAATGTTCATCCAATGACACAAACTCACCTATTGGATGCACAAAATTGGTTAAAAACCATAATTGGACAAGAATAAGCCTAGAGAGGACGAAAATGACCTAATTATTCATCGAATGACACAAACACACCTATTGGATGCACAAGATTGGTTTAAAACCCTAAATGGACAAGAATAAGCCTTGGGAGGACGAAAATGACCTAAATGTTCCTCAATGACACAAACACACCTTTTGGATGCACAAGATTGGATAAAAACCCTAATTGTACAAGAATAAGCCAAGGGAAGACGAAAATGACCTAATTATTCATCCAATGACACAAACACACCTATTGGATGCACAAGATTGGTTTAAAACCCTAATTGAACAAGAATAAGCCTACGGAGGACGAAAATGACCTAAATGTTCATCCAATGACACAAACACACCTATTGGATGCACAAGATTGTTTAAAATCCCTAATTGGACAACAATAAGCCTAGGGAGGACGAAAATGACGTAGATGTTTATACAATGACACTAATGAACTTATTGTATGCACAACATTGGTTAAAAACCCTAATTGGCCAAGAATAAGTCTAGGGAGGACGAAAATTACCTAATTGTTCATCCAATGACACAAATGAACTTATTGGATGTTCATCCAATGACACAAACACACCTATTGGATGCACAAGATTGGTTAAAAACCCTAATAGGACAAGAATAAGCAAAGGGATGAGGAAAATGACCTAAATGTTCATCCAATGACACAAACTCACCTATTGGATGCACAAAATTGGTTAAAAACCATAATTGGACAAGAATAAGCCTAGAGAGGACGAAAATGACCTAAATGTTAATCCAATGACACAAATGAATTTATTGGATGCACAAGATTGGTTTAAAACCCTAATTGGACAAGAATAAGCCTAGGGAGGACGAAAATGAACTGATTGTTCAACCAATGACACAAACACACCTATTGGATGCACAAGATTGGTTTAAAACCCTAATTGAACAAGAATAAGCCTACGGAGGACGAAAATGACCTAAATGTTCTTCCAATGACACAAACACACCTATTGGATGCACAAGATTGTTTAAAATCCCTAATTGGACAACAATAAGCCTAGGGAGGACGAAAATGACCTAAATGTTTATACAATGACACAAATGAACTTATTGTATGCACAACATTGGTTAAAAACCCTAATTGGCCAAGAATATGTCTAGGGAGGACGAAAATTACCTAATTGTTCATTCAATGACACAAATGAACTTATTGGATGTTCATCCAATGACACAAACACACCTATTGGATGCACAAGATTGGTTAAAAACCCAAATAGGACAAGAATAAGCAAAGGGATGAGGAAAATGACCTAAATGTTCATCCAATGACACAAACTCACCTATTGGATGCACAAAATTGGTTAAAAACCATAATTGGACAAGAATAAGCCTAGAAAGGACGAAAATGACCTAAATGTTAATCCAATGACACAAATGAATTTATTGGATGCACAAGATTGGTTTAAAACCCTAATTGGACAAGAATAAGCCTAGGGAGGACGAAAATGAACTGATTGTTCATCCAATGACACAAACACACCTATTGGATGCACAAGATTGGTTTAAAACCCTAAATGGACAACAATAAGCATAGGGAGGACGAAAATGACCTAGTTGTTAATCCAATGACACAAATGAACTTATTGGATGCACAAGATTGGTTAAAAACCCTAATTGAATAAGAATAAGCCTAGGGAGAACGAAAACGACCTAATTGTTCATCCAATGACAAAAACACACCTATTGGATGCACATGATTGGTTAAAAAACCTAATTGGACAAAAATAAGCCTTGGGAGGATGAAAATGACCTAATTGTTCATCCAATGACACAAACACACCTATTGGATGCACAAGATTTGTTTAAAACCTTAAATGGACAAGAATAAGCCTTCGGAGGACGAAAATGACCTAAATGTTCCTCAATGACAAAAACACACCGTTTGGATGCACAAGATTGGTTAAAAACCGTAATTGAATAAGAATAAGCCTAGGGAGGAAGAAAATGACCTAATTGTTCAGCCAATGACATAAACACACCTATTGGATGCACAATATTGGTTAAAAACCCTAATTGGACAAGAATAAGCCTAGAGAGGACGAAAATGACCTAAATATTTATACAATGACACAAATGAACTTATTGTATGCACAACATTGGTTAAAAACCCTAATTGGCCATCAATAAGCCTAGGGAGGACGAAAATGACTTAATTGTTCATCCAATGACACAAATGAACTTATTGGATGCACAAGATTGGTTAAATACCCTTATTGCATAAGAATAAGCCTAGGGAGGACGAAAACGGCATAATTGTTCCTCTAATGACACAAACACACCTATTGGATCCACAAGATTGGTTAAAAACCCTAATTGGACAAGTATAAGCCTGGAGAGGACGAAAATGACCTAAATGTTCATCCAATGACACAAACACACCTTTTGGTTGCACAAGATTTGTTAAAAACCCTAATAGGACAAGAATAAGCCTAGAGAGGACGAAAATGACCTAAATATTTATACAATGACACAATGAACTTATTGTATGCACAACATTGGTTAAAAACCCTAATTGGCCATGAATAAGCCTTGGGAGGACGAAAATGACCTAATTGTTCATCCAATGACACAAATGAACTTATTCGATGCACAAGATTGGTTAAAAATCCTAATTGAATAAGAATAAGCTTAGGGAGGACGAAAATGACCTAATTGCTCATCCAATGACAAAAACACACCTATTGGATGCACAAGATTGGTTAAAAACCCTAATTGGACAAGAATAAGCCTAGGGAGGACGAAAATGAACTGATTGTTCATCCAATGACACAAACACACCTATTGGATGCACAAGATTGGTTTAAAACCCTAAATGGACAACAATAAGCATAGGGAGGAAGAAAATGACCTAGTTGTTAATCCAATGACACAAATGAACTTATTGGATGCACAAGATTGGTTAAAAACCCTAATTGAATAAGAATAAGCCTAGGGAGGACGAAAACGACCTAATTGTTCATCCAATGACAAAAACACACCTATTGGATGCACATGATTGGTTAAAAAACCTAATTGGACAAAAATAAGCCTTGGGAGGATGAAAATGACCTAATTGTTCATCCAATGACACAAACACACCTATTGGATGCACAAGATTTGTTTAAAACCTTAAATGGACAAGAATAAGCCTTCGGAGGACGAAAATGACCTAAATGTTCCTCAATAACAAAAACACACCTTTTGGATACACAAGATTGGTTAAAAACCGTAATTGAATAAGAATAAGCCTAGGGAGGACGAAAATGACCTAATTGTTCAGCTAATGACATAAACACACCTATTGGATGCACAAGATTGGTTAAAAACCCTAATTGGACAAGAATAAGCCTAGAGAGGACGAAAATGACCTAAATATTTATACAATGACACAAATGAACTTATTGTATGCACAACATTGGTTAAAAACCCTAATTGGCCATCAATAAGCCTAGGGAGGACGAAAATGACCTAATTGTTCATCCAATGACACAAATGAACTTATTGGATGCACAAGATTGGTTAAATACCCTTATTGCATAAGAATAAGCCTAGGGAGGAGAAAAACGACATAATTGTTCCTCCAATGACACAAACACACCTATTGGATCCACAAGATTGGTTAAAAACCCTAATTGGACAAGAATAAGCCTGGAGAGGACGTAAATGACCTAAATGTTAATCCACTGACACAAATGAATTTATTGGATGCACAAGAGTGGTTTAAAACCCTAATTGGAATGGAATAAGCCTAGGGAGGAAGAAAATGAACTAATTGTTCATCCAATGACACAAACACACCTATTGGATGCACAAGATTGGTTTAAAACCCTAAATGGACAACAATAAGCCTAGGGAGGACGAAAATGAACTAAATGTTCATCCAATGACACAAACACACCTTTTGGTTGCACAAGATTTGTTAAAAACCCTAATAGGACAAGAATAAGCCTAGAGTGGACGAAAATGACCTATATATTTATACAATGACACAATGAACTTATTGTATGCACAACATTGGTTAAAAACCCTAATTGGCCATGAATAAGCCTAGGGAGGACGAAATGACCTAATTGTTCATCCAATGACACAAATGAACTTATTGGATGCACAAGATTGGTTAAAAACCCAATTTGCATAAGAAGAAGCCTAGGGAGGACGAAAACGACCTAATTGTTCATCCCATGACACAAACACACCTATTGGATGCACAAGATTGGTTAAAAACCCTAATTGGACAAGAATAAGCCTAGAGAGGACGAAAATGACCTAAATGTTAATCCACTGACACAAATGAATTTATTGGATGTACAAGATTGGTTTAAAACCCTAATTGGACAAGAATAAGCCTAGGGAGGACGAAAATGAACTAATTGTTCATCCAATGACACAAACACACCTATTGGATGCACAAGATTGGTTTAAAAACCTAAATGGACAACAATAAGCCTAGGGAGGACGAAAATGACCTAAATGTTCATCCAATGACACAAACACACCTTTTAGTTGCACAAGATTTGTTAAAAACCCTAATAGGACAAGAATAAGCCTAGAGTGGACGAAAATGACCTAAATGTTAATACAATGAAACAAATGAACTTATTGGCTGCACAAGATAGGTTAAAAACCCAAATTGGCCAAGAATAAGCATGGGGAGGACAAAATGACCTAATTGTTCATCCAATGACACAAATGAACTTATTGGATGCACAAGATTGGTTAAAAACCCTAATTGAATAAGAATAAGCTTAGGGAGGACGAAAATGACCTAATTGTTCATCCAATGACAAAAACACACCTATCGGATGCACAAGATTGGTTAAAAACCCTAATAGGACAAAAATAAACCTTGGGAGGACGAAAATGACCTAATTGTTCATCCAATGACACAAACACACCTATTGGATGCACAAGATTGGTTTAAAACCCTAAATGGACAAGAATAAGCCTTGGGAGGACGAAAATGACCTAAATGTTCCTCAATGACACAAACACACCTTTTGGATGCACAAGATTGGATAAAAACCCTAATTGGACAAGAATAAGCCAAGGGAGGACGAAAATGACCTAATTATTCATCCAATGACACAAACACAGCTATTGGATGCACAAGATTGGTTTAAACCCTAATTGAACAAGAATAAGCCTACGGAGGACGAAAATGAGCTAAATGTTCATCCAATGACACAAACACACCTATTGGATGCACAAGATTGTTTAAAATCCCTAATTGGACAACAATAAGCCTAGGGAGGACGAAAATGACCTAAATGTTTATACAATGACACAAATGGACTTATTGTATGCACAATATTGGTTAAAAACCCTAATTGGTCAAGAATAAGCCTAGGGAGGACAAAAATTACCTAATTGTTCATCCAATGACACAAATGAACATATTGGATGTTCATCCAATGACACAAACACACCTATTGGATGCACAAGATTGGTTAAAAACCCTAATTGGACAAGAATAAGCAAAGGGAGGAGGAAAATGACCTAAATGTTCATCCAATGACACAAACACACCTATTGGATGCACAAAATTGGTTAAAAACCATAATTGGACAAGAATAAGCCTAGAGAGGACGAAAATGACCTAAATGTTAATCCAATGACACAAATGAATTTATTGGATGCACAAGATTGGTTTAAAACCCTAATTGGACAAGAATAAGCAAAGGGAGGAGGAAAATGACTTAAATGTTCATCCAATGACACAAACACACCTATTGGATGCACAAAATTGGTTAAAAACCATAATTGGACAAGAATAAGCCTAGAGAGGACGAAAATGACCTAAATGTTAATCCAATGACACAAATGAATTTATTGGATGCACAAGATTGGTTAAAAACCCTAATTGGACAAAAATAAGTCTAGGGAGGACGAAAATGACCTAATTGTTCATCCAATGACACAAACACACCTATTGGATGCACAAGATTGGTTAAAAACCCTAATTGGACAAGAATAAGTTTAGGGAGAACGAAAATGACCTAAATGTTCATCCAATGACACAAACACACCTATTGGATGCACAAGATTGGTTAAAAACCCTAATTGGACAAGATTAAGTGTAGGGAGGACGAAAATGACCTAAATATTCATCCAATGAAACAAACACACCTATTGGATGCACAAGTTGGGTTAAAAACCCTAATTGGACAAGATTAAGTTTAGGGAGGACGAAAATGACCTAAATGTTCATCCAATGACACAAACACACCTATTGGATGCACAAGATTGGTTAAAAACCCTAATTGGACAAGATTAAGCGTAGGGAGGACGAAAATGACCTAAATGTTCATCCAATGACACAAACACACCTATCGGATGCACAAGATTGGTTAAAAACCCTAATTGGAGAAGAATAACCCTAGGGAGGACGAAAATGAACTAAATGTTCATCCAATGACACAAACACACCTATTGGATGCACAAGATTGGTTAAAAACCCTAATTGGACAAGATTAAGTGTAGCGAGGACGAAAATGACCTAAATGTTCATCCAATGACACAAACACACCTATCGGATGCACAAGATTGGTTAAAAACCCTAATTGGAGAAGAATAACCCTAGGGAGGACGAAAATGAACTAAATGTTCATCCAATGACACAAACACACCTATTGGATGCACAAGATTGGTTAAAAACCCTAATTGGACAAGATTATGTGTAGGGAGGACCAAAATGACCTAAATGTTCATCCAATGACACAAACACACCTATCGGATGCACAAGATTGGTTAAAAACCCTAATTGGAGAAGAATAACCCTAGGGAGGACGAAAATGAACTAAATGTTCATCCAATGACACAAACACACCTATGGGATGCACAAGATTGGTTAAAAACCTTAATTGGACAAGATTAAGTGTAGGGAGGACGAAAATGACCTAAATGTTCATCCAATGACACAAACACACCTATCGGATGCACAAGATTGGTTAAAAACCCTAATTGGAGAAGAATAACCCTAGGGAGGACGAAAATGAACTAAATGTTCATCCAATGACACAAACACACCTATTGGATGCACAAGATTGGTTAAAAACCATAATTGGATAAGACTAAGTGTAGGGAGGACGAAAATGACCTAAATGTTCATCCAATGACACAAACACACCTATCGGATGCACAAGATTGGTTAAAAACCCTAATTGGAGAAGAATAACCCTAGGGAGGACGAAAATGAACTAAATGTTCATCCAATGACACAAACACACCTATTGGATGCACAAGATTGGTTAAAAACCCTAATTGGAGAAGAATAACCCTAGCGAGGACGAAAATGACCTAAATATTCATCCATTGACACAAACACACCTATTGGATGCACAAGATTGGTTAAAAACCCTAATTGGAGAAGAATAACCCTAGGGAGGACGAAAATGACCTAAATATTCATCCATTGACACAAACACACCTATTGGATACACAAGATTGGTTAAAAACCCTAATTGGAGAAGAATAACCCTAGGGAGGACGAAAATGACCTTAATGTTCATCCAATGACACAAACACACCTATCGGATGCACAAGATTGGTTAAAAACCCTAATTGGAGAAGAATAACCCTAGGGAGGACGAAAATGAACTAAATGTTCATCCAATGACACAAACACACCTATTGGATGCACAAGATTGGTTAAAAACCCTAATTGGACAAGATTAATTGTAGGGAGGACGAAAATGACCTAAATGTTCATCCAATGACACAAACACACCTATCGGATGCACAAGATTGGTTAAAAACCCTAATTGGAGAAGAATAACCCTAGGGAGGACGAAAATGAACTAAATGTTCATCCAATGACACAAACACACCTATTGGATGCACAAGATTGGTTAAAAACCCTAATTGGACAAGATTAAGTGTAGGGAGGACGAAAAATGACCTAAATGTTCATCCAATGACACAAACACACCTATTGGATGCACAAGATTGGTTAAAAACCCTAATTGGACAAGATTAAGTGTAGGGAGGACGAAAATGACCTAAATGTTCATCCAATGACACAAACAAACCTATTGGATGCACAAGATTGGTTAAAAACCCTAATTGGTGAAGAATAACCCTAGGGAGGACGAAAATGACCTAAATTTTCATCCAATGACACAAACACACCTATTGGATGCACAAGATTGGTTAAAAACCCTAATTGGACAAGAATAAGCCTAGGGAGGACGAAAATGACCTAAATGTTCATCCAATGACACAAACACACCTATTGGATGCACAAAATTGGTTAAAAACCCTAATTGGACAAGAATAAGCCTAGAGTGGACGAAAATGGCCTAAATGTTAATACAATGACACAAAGGAACTTATTGGATGCACAAGATTGGTTAGAAACCCTAATTGGCCATGAATAAGCCTAGGGAGGACGAAAATGACCTAATTGTTCATCCAATGACACAAACACACCTATTGGAAGCATAAGATTGGTTAAAAACCCTAATTGGACAAGAATTAGCCTAGGGAGGACAAAAATGACCTAAATGTTCATCCAATGACACAAGCACACCTATTGGATGCACAAGATTGGTTAAAAACCTTAATTGGACAAGAATAAGCCTAGAGAAGACGAAAATGACCTATATGTTAATACAATGACACAAATGAACTTATTGGATGCACAAGATTGGTTAAAAACCCTAATTGGCCAAGAATAAGCATAGGGAGGACGAAAATGACCTAATTGTTCATCCAATAACACAAATGAACTTATTGGATGCACAAGATTGGTTAAAAACCCTAATTGAATAAGAATAAGGTTAGGGAGGACGAAAATGACCTAATTGTTCATCCAATGACACAAACACACCTATTGGATGCACAAGATTGGTTTAAAACCTTAAATGGACAAGAATAAGCCTTGGGAGGAGGAAAATGACCTAAATATTCCTCAATGACACAAACACACCTTTTGGATGCACAAGATTGGTTAAAAAGCCTAATTGGCCAAGAATAAGCCTAGGGAGGACGAAAATTACCTAATTGTTCATCCAATGACACAAATGAACTTATTGGATGTTCATCCAATGACACAAACACACCTATTGGATGCACAAGATTGGTTAAAAACCCTAATTGGACAAGAATAAGCAAAGGGACGAGGAAAATGACCTAAATGTTCATCCAATGACACAAACACACCTATTGGATGCACAAGATTGGTTTAAAACCCTAAATGGACAAGAATAAGCCTTGGGAGGACGAAAATGACCTAAATGTTCCTCAATGACACAAACACACCTTTTGGATGCACAAGATTGGATAAAAACCCTAATTGGACAAGAATAAGCCAAGGGAGGACGAAAATGACCTAATTATTCATCCAATGACACAAACACAGCTATTGGATGCACAAGATTGGTTTAAACCCTAATTGAACAAGAATAAGCCTACGGAGGACGAAAATGAGCTAAATGTTCATCCAATGACACAAACACGCCTATTGGATGCACAAGATTGTTTAAAATCCCTAATTGGACAACAATAAGCCTAGGGAGGACGAAAATGACCTAAATGTTTATACAATGACACAAATGAACTTATTGTATGCACAATATTGGTTAAAAACCCTAATTGGTCAAGAATAAGCCTAGGGAGGACGAAAATTACCTAATTGTTCATCCAATGACACAAATGAACATATTGGATGTTCATCCAATGACACAAACACACCTATTGGATGCACAAGATTGGTTAAAAACCCTAATTGGACAAGAATAAGCAAAGGGAGGAGGAAAATGACCTAAATGTTCATCCAATGACACAAACTCACCTATTGGATGCACAAAATTGGTTAAAAACCATAATTGGACTAGAATAAGCCTAGAGAGGACGAAAATGACCTAATTATTCATCGAATGACACAAACACACCTATTGGATGCACAAGATTGGTTTAAAACCCTAAATGGACAAGAATAAGCCTTGGGAGGACGAAAATGACCTAAATGTTCCTCAATGACACAAACACACCTTTTGGATGCACAAGATTGGATAAAAACCCTAATTGTACAAGAATAAGCCAAGGGAGGACGAAAATGACCTAATTATTCATCCAATGACACAAACACACCTATTGGATGCACAAGATTGGTTTAAAACCCTAATTGAACAAGAATAAGCCTACGGAGGACGAAAATGACCTAAATGTTCATCCAATGACACAAACACACCTATTGGATGCACAAGATTGTTTAAAATCCCTAATTGGACAACAATAAGCCTAGGGAGGACGAAAATGACCTAAATGTTTATACAATGACACTAATGAACTTATTGTATGCACAACATTGGTTAAAAACCCTAATTGGCCAAGAATAAGTCTAGGGAGGACGAAAGTTACCTAATTGTTCATCCAATGACACAAATGAACTTATTGGATGTTCATCCAATGACACAAACACACCTATTGGATGCACAAGATTGGTTAAAAACCCTAATAGGACAAGAATAAGCAAAGGGATGAGGAAAATGACCTAAATGTTCATCCAATGACACAAACTCACCTATTGGATGCACAAAATTGGTTAAAAACCATAATTGGACAAGAATAAGCCTAGAGAGGACGAAAATGACCTAAATGTTAATCCAATGACACAAATGAATTTATTGGATGCACAAGATTGGTTTAAAACCCTAATTGGACAAGAATAAGCCTAGGGAGGACGAAAATGAACTGATTGTTCAACCAATGACACAAACACACCTATTGGATGCACAAGATTGGTTTAAAACCCTAATTGAACAAGAATAAGCCTACGGAGGACGAAAATGACCTAAATGTTCTTCCAATGACACAAACACACCTATTGGATGCACAAGATTGTTTAAAATCCCTAATTGGACAACAATAAGCCTAGGGAGGACGAAAATGACCTAAATGTTTATACAATGACACAAATGAACTTATTGTATGCACAACATTGGTTAAAAACCCTAATTGGCCAAGAATATGTCTAGGGAGGACGAAAATTACCTAATTGTTCATTCAATGACACAAATGAACTTATTGGATGTTCATCCAATGACACAAACACACCTATTGGATGCACAAGATTGGTTAAAAACCCAAATAGGACAAGAATAAGCAAAGGGATGAGGAAAATGACCTAAATGTTCATCCAATGACACAAACTCACCTATTGGTTGCACAAAATTGGTTAAAAACAATAATTGGACAAGAATAAGCCTAGAAAGTACGAAAATGACCTAAATGTTCATCCAATGACACAAATGAATTTATTGGATGCACAAGATTGGTTTAAAACCCTAATTGGACAAGAATAAGCCTAGGGAGGACGAAAATGAACTGATTGTTCATCCAATGACACAAACACACCTATTGGATGCACAAGATTGGTTTAAAACCCTAAATGGACAACAATAAGCATAGGGAGGACGAAAATGACCTAGTTGTTAATCCAATGACACAAATGAACTTATTGGATGCACAAGATTGGTTAAAAACCCTAATTGAATAAGAATAAGCCTAGGGAGAACGAAAACGACCTAATTGTTCATCCAATGACAAAAACACACCTATTGGATGCACATGATTGGTTAAAAAACCTAATTGGACAAAAATAAGCCTTGGGAGGATGAAAATGACCTAATTGTTCATCCAATGACACAAACACACCTATTGGATGCACAAGATTTGTTTAAAACCTTAAATGGACAAGAATAAGCCTTCGGAGGACGAAAATGACCTAAATGTTCCTCAATGACAAAAACACACCTTTTGAATGCACAAGATTGGTTAAAAACCGTAATTGAATAAGAATAAGCCTAGGGAGGACGAAAATGACCTAATTGTTCAGCCAATGACATAAACACACCTATTGGATGCACAAGATTGGTTAAAAACCCTAATTGGACAAGAATAAGCCTAGAGAGGACGAAAATGACCTAAATATTTATACAATGACACAAATGAACTTATTGTATGCACAACATTGGTTAAAAACCCTAATTGGCCATCAATAAGCCTAGGGAGGACGAAAATGACCTAATTGTTCATCCAATGACACAAATGAACTTATTGGATGCACAAGATTGGTTAAATACCCTTATTGCATAAGAATAAGCCTAGGGAGGACGAAAACGACATAATTGTTCCTCCAATGACACAAACACACCTATTGGATCCACAAGATTGGTTAAAAACCCTAATTGGACAAGAATAAGCCTGGAGAGGACGTAAATGACCTAAATGTTAATCCACTGACACAAATGAATTTATTGGATGCACAAGAGTGGTTTAAAACCCTAATTGGAATGGAATAAGCCTAGGGAGGAAGAAAATGAACTAATTGTTCATCCAATGACACAAACACACCTATTGGATGCACAAGATTGGTTTAAAACCCTAAATGGACAACAATAAGCCTAGGGAGGACGAAAATGAACTAAATGTTCATCCAATGACACAAACACACCTTTTGGTTGCACAAGATTTGTTAAAAACCCTAATAGGACAAGAATAAGCCTAGAGTGGACGAAAATGACCTATATATTTATACAATGACACAATGAACTTATTGTATGCACAACATTGGTTAAAAACCCTAATTGGCCATGAATAAGCCTAGGGAGGACGAAATGACCTAATTGTTCATCCAATGACACAAATGAACTTATTGGATGCACAAGATTGGTTAAAAACCCTATTTGCATAAGAAGAAGCCTAGGGAGGACGAAAACGACCTAATTGTTCATCCCATGACACAAACACACCTATTGGATGCACAAGATTGGTTAAAAACCCTAATTGGACAAGAATAAGCCTAGAGAGGACGAAAATGACCTAAATGTTAATCCACTGACACAAATGAATTTATTGGATACCCAAGATTGGTTTAAAACCCTAATTGGACAAGAATAAGCCTAGGGAGGACGAAAATGAACTAATTGTTCATCCAATGACACAAACACACCTATTGGATGCACAAGATTGGTTTAAAAACCTAAATGGACAACAATAAGCCTAGGGAGGACGAAAATGACCTAAATGTTCATCCAATGACACAAACACACCTTTTAGTTGCACAAGATTTGTTAAAAACCCTAATAGGACAAGAATAAGCCTAGAGTGGACGAAAATGACCTAAATGTTAATACAATGAAACAAATGAACTTATTGGCTGCACAAGATTGGTTAAAAACCCAAATTGGCCAAGAATAAGCATGGGGAGGACAAAATGACCTAATTGTTCATCCAATGACACAAATGAACTTATTGGATGCACAAGATTGGTTAAAAACCCTAATTGAATAAGAATAAGCTTAGGGAGGACGAAAATGACCTAATTGTTCATCCAATGACAAAAACACACCTATCGGATGCACAAGATTGGTTAAAAACCCTAATAGGACAAAAATAAACCTTGGGAGGACGAAAATGACCTAATTGTTCATCCAATGACACAAACACACCTATTGGATGCACAAGATTGGTTTAAAACCCTAAATGGACAAGAATAAGCCTTGGGAGGACGAAAATGACCTAAATGTTCCTCAATGACACAAACACACCTTTTGGATGCACAAGATTGGATAAAAACCCTAATTGGACAAGAATAAGCCAAGGGAGGACGAAAATGACCTAATTATTCATCCAATGACACAAAAACACCTATTGGATGCACAAGATTGGTTTAAACCCTAATTGAACAAGAATAAGCCTACGGAGGACGAAAATGACCTAAATGTTCATCCAATGACACAAACACACCTATTAGATGCACAAGATTGTTTAAAATCCCTAATTGGACAACAATAAGCCTAGGGAGGACGAAAATGACCTAAATGTTTATACAATGACACAAATGAACTTATTGTATGCACAATATTGGTTAAAAACCCTAATTGGTGAAGAATAAGCCTACGGAGGACGAAAATTACCTAATTGTTCATCCAATGACACAAATGAACTTATTGGACGTTCATCCAATGACACAAACACACCTATTGGATGCACAAGATTGGTTAAAAACCCTAATTGGACAAGAATAAGCAAAGGGACGAGGAAAATGACCTAAATGTTCATCCAATGACACAAACACACCTATTGGATGCACAAGATTGGTTTAAAACCCTAAATGGACAAGAATAAGCCTTGGGAGGACGAAAATGACCTAAATGTTCCTCAATGACACAAACACACCTTTTGGATGCACAAGATTGGATAAAAACCCTAATTGGACAAGAATAAGCCAAGGGAGGATGAAAATGACCTAATTATTCATCCAATGACACAAACACACCTATTGGATGCACAAGATTGGTTTAAAACCCTAATTGAACAAGAATAAGCCTACGGAGGACGAAAATGACCTAAATGTTCTTCCAATGACACAAACACACCTATTGGATGCACAAGATTGTTTAAAATCCCTAATTAGACAACAATAAGCCTAGGGAGGACGAAAATGACCTAAATGTTTATACAATGACACAAATGAACTTATTGTATGCACAACATTGGTTAAAAACCCTAATTGGCCAAGAATATGTCTAGGGAGGACGAAAATTACCTAATTGTTCATCCAATGACACAAATGAACTTATTGGATGTTCATCCAATGACACAAACACACCTATTAGATGCACAAGATTGGTTAAAAACCTTAATAGGACAAGAATAAGCAAAGGGATGAGGAAAATGACCTAAATGTTCATCCAATGACACAAACTCACCTATTGGATGCACAAAATTGGTTAAAAACCATAATTGGACAAGAATAAGCCTAGAAAGGACGAAAATGACCTAAATGTTAATCCAATGACACAAATGAATTTATTGGATGCACAAGATTGGTTTAAAACCCTAATTGGACAAGAATAAGCCTAGGGAGGACGAAAATGAACTGATTGTTCATCCAATGACACAAACACACCTATTGGATGCACAAGATTGGTTTAAAACCCTAAATGGACAACAATAAGCATAGGGAGGACGAAAATGACCTAGTTGTTAATCCAATGACACAAATGAACTTATTGGATGCACAAGATTGGTTAAAAACCCTAATTGAATAAGAATAAGCCTAGGGAGAACAAAAACGACCTAATTGTTCATCCAATGACAAAAACACACCTATTGGATGCACATGATTGGTTAAAAAACCTAATTGGACAAAAATAAGCCTGGGGAGGATGAAAATGACCTAATTGTTCATCCAATGACACAAACACACCTATTGGATGCACAAGATTTGTTTAAAACCTTAAATGGACAAGAATAAGCCTTCGGAGGACGAAAATGACCTAAATGTTCCTCAATGACAAAAACACACCGTTGGATGCACAAGATTGGTTAAAAACCGTAATTGAATAAGAATAAGCCTAGGGAGGAAGAAAATGACCTAATTGTTCAGCCAATGACATAAACACACCTATTGGATGCACAAGATTGGTTAAAAACCCTAATTGGACAAGAATAAGCCTAGAGAGGACGAAAATGACCTAAATATTTATACAATGACACAAATGAACTTATTGTATGCACAACATTGGTTAAAAACCCTAATTGGCCATCAATAAGCCTAGGGAGGACGAAAATGACCTAATTGTTCATCCAATGACACAAATGAACTTATTGGATGCACAAGATTGGTTAAATACCCTTATTGCATAAGAATAAGCCTAGGGAGGACGAAAACGGCATAATTGTTCATCTAATGACACAAACACTCCTATTGGATCCACAAGATTGGTTAAAAACCCTAATTGGACAAGTATAAGCCTGGAGAGGACGAAAATGACCTAAATGTTCATCCAATGACACAAACACACCTTTTGGTTGCACAAGATTTGTTAAAAACCCTAATAGGACAAGAATAAGCCTAGAGAGGACGAAAATGACCTAAATATTTATACAATGGCACAATGAACTTATTGTATGCACAACATTGGTTAAAAACCCTAATTGGCCATGAATAAGCCTTGGGAGGACGAAAATGACCTAATTGTTCATCCAATGACAAAAATGAACTTATTGGATGCACAAGATTGGTTAAAAATCCTAATTGAATAAGAATAAGCTTAGGGAGGACGAAAATGACCTAATTGTTCATCCAATGACAAAAACACACCTATCGGATGCACAAGATTGGTTAAAAACCCTAATTGGACAAGAATAAGCCTACGGAGGACGAAAATGAACTGATTGTTCATCCAATGACACAAACACACTTATTGGATGCACAAGATTGGTTTAAAACCTTAAATGGACAACAATAAGCATAGGGAGGACGAAAATGACCTAGTTGTTAATCCAATGACACAAATGAACTTATTGGATGCACAAGATTGGTTAAAAACCCTAATTGCATAAGAATAAGCCAAGGGAGGACGAAAATGACCTAATTGTTCATCCAATGACACAAACACACCTTTTGGTTGCACAAGATTTGTTAAAAACCCTAATAGGACAAGAATAAGCCTAGAGAGGACGAAAATGACCTAAATATTTATACAATGACACAATGAACTTATTGTATGCACAACATTGGTTAAAAACCCTAATTGGCCATGAATAAGCCTTGGGAGGACGAAAATGACCTAATTGTTCATCCAATGACACAAATGAACTTATTGGATGCACAAGATTGGTTAAAAATCCTAATTGAATAAGAATAAGCTTAGGGAGGACGAAAATGACCTAATTGTTCGTCCAATGACAAAAACACACCTATCGGATGCACAAGATTGGTTAAAAACCCTAATTGGACAAGAACAAGCCTAGGGAGGACCAAAATGAACTGATTGTTCATCCAATGACACAAACACACCTATTGGATGCACAAGATTGGTTTAAAACCCTAAATGGACAACAATAAGCATAGGGAGGACGAAAATGACCTAGTTGTTAATCCAATGACACAAATGAACTTATTGGATGCACAAGATTGGTTAAAAACCCTAATTGAATAAGAATAAGCCTAGGGAGGACGAAAACGACCTAATTGTTCATCCAATGACAAAAACACACCTATTGGATGCACATGATTGGTTAAAAAACCTAATTGGACAAAAATAAGCCTTGGGAGGATGAAAATGACCTAATTGTTCATCCAATGACACAAACACACCTATTGGATGCACAAGATTTGTTTAAAACCTTAAATGGACAAGAATAAGCCTTCGGAGGACGAAAATGACCTAAATGTTCCTCAATGACAAAAACACACCTTTTGAATGCACAAGATTGGTTAAAAACCGTAATTGAATAAGAATAAGCCTAGGGAGGACGAAAATGACCTAATTGTTCAGCCAATGACATAAACACACCTATTGGATGCACAAGATTGGTTAAAAACCCTAATTGGACAAGAATAAGCCTAGAGAGGACGAAAATGACCTAAATATTTATACAATGACACAAATGAACTTATTGTATGCACAACATTGGTTAAAAACCCTAATTGGCCATCAATAAGCCTAGGGAGGACGAAAATGACCTAATTGTTCATCCAATGACACAAATGAACTTATTGGATGCACAAGATTGGTTAAATACCCTTATTGCATAAGAATAAGCCTAGGGAGGACGAAAACGACATAATTGTTCCTCCAATGACACAAACACACCTATTGGATCCACAAGATTGGTTAAAAACCCTAATTGGACAAGAATAAGCCTGGAGAGGACGTAAATGACCTAAATGTTAATCCACTGACACAAATGAATTTATTGGATGCACAAGAGTGGTTTAAAACCCTAATTGGAATGGAATAAGCCTAGGGAGGAAGAAAATGAACTAATTGTTCATCCAATGACAGAAACACACCTATTGGATGCACAAGATTGGTTTAAAACCCTAAATGGACAACAATAAGCCTAGCGAGGACGAAAATGAACTAAATGTTCATCCAATGACACAAACACACCTTTTGGTTGCACAAGATTTGTTAAAAACCCTAATAGGACAAGAATAAGCCTAGAGAGGACGAAAATGACCTATATATTTATACAATGACACAATGAACTTATTGTATGCACAACATTGGTTAAAAACCCTAATTGGCCATGAATAAGCCTTGGGAGGACGAAAATGACCTAATTGTTCATCCAATGACACAAATGAACTTATTGGATGCACAAGATTGGTTAAAAATCCTAATTGAATAAGAATAAGCTTAGGGAGGACGAAAATGACCTAATTGTTCATCCAATGACAAAAACACACCTATCGGATGCACAAGATTGGTTAAAAACCCTAATTGGACAAGAATAAGCCTACGGAGGACGAAAATGAACTGATTGTTCATCCAATGACACAACCACACCTATTGGATGCACAAGATTGGTTTAAAACCTTAAATGGACAACAATAAGCATAGGGAGGACGAAAATGACCTAGTTGTTAATCCAATGACACAAATGAACTTATTGGATGCACAAGATTGGTTAAAAACCCTAATTGCATAAGAATAAGCCAAGGGAGGACGAAAATGACCTAATTGTTCATCCAATGACACAAACACACCTATTGGATGCACAAGATTGGTTTAAAACCCTAATTGGACAAGAATAAGCCTAGGGAGGACGAAAATGAACTAATTGTTCATCCAATGACACAAACACACCTATTGGATGCACAAGATTGGTTTAAAACCCTAAATGGACAACAATAAGCCTAGGGAGGACGAAAATGACCTAAATGTTCATCCAATGACACAAACACACCTTTTGGTTGCACAAGATTTGTTAAAAACCCTAATTGGACAAGAATAAGCCTAGAGAGGACGAAAATGACCTAAATGTTAATCCACTGACACAATTGAATTTATTGGATGCACAAGATTGGTTTAAAACCCTAATTGGACAAGAATAAGCCTAGGGAGGACGAAAATGAACTAATTGTTCATCCAATGATACAAACACACCTATTGGATGCACAAGATTGGTTTAAAACCCTAAATGGACAACAATAAGCCTTGGGAGGACGAAAATGACCTAAATGTTCATCCAATGAAACAAACACACCTTTTGGTTGCACAAGATTTGTTAAAAACCCTAATAGGACAAGAGTAAGCCTAGAGTGGACGAAAATGACCTAAATATTAATACAATGAAACAAATGAACTTATTGGCTGCACAAGATTGGTTAAAAACCCTAATTGGCCATGAATAAGCATGGGGAGGACAAAATGACCTAATTGTTCATCCAATAACACAAATGAACTTATTAGATGCACAACATTGGTTAAAAACCCTAATTGAATAAGAATAAGCTTCGGGAGGACGAAAATGACCTAATTGTTCATCCAATGACAAAAACACACCTATTGGATGCACAAGATTGGTTAAAAACCGTAATTGGACAAAAATAAACCTCGGGAGGACGAAAATGACCTAATTGTTCATCCAATGACACAAACACACCTATTGGATGCACAAGATTGGTTTAAAACCCTAAATGGACAAGAATGAGCCTTGGGAGGACGAAAATGACCTAAATGTTCCTCAATGACACAAACACACCTTTTGGATGCACAAGATTGGATAAAAACCCTAATTGGACAAGAATAAGCCAAGGGAGGACGAAAATGACCTAATTATTCATCCAATGACACAAAAACACCTATTGGATGCACAAGATTGGTTTAAACCCTAATTGAACAAGAATAAGCCTACGGAGGACGAAAATGACCTAAATGTTCATCCAATGACACAAACACACCTATTAGATGCACAAGATTGTTTAAAATCCCTAATTGGACAACAATAAGCCTAGGGAGGACGAAAATGACCTAAATGTTTATACAATGACACAAATGAACTTATTGTATGCACAATATTGGTTAAAAACCCTAATTGGTGAAGAATAAGCCTAGGGAGGACGAAAATTACCTAATTGTTCATCCAATGACACAAATGAACTTATTGGATGTTCATCCAATGACACAAACACACCTATTGGATGCACAAGATTGGTTAAAAACCCTAATTGGACAAGAATAAGCAAAGGGACGAGGAAAATGACCTAAATGTTCATCCAATGACACAAACACACCTATTGGATGCACAAGATTGGTTTAAAACCCTAAATGGACAAGAATAAGCCTTGGGAGGACGAAAATGACCTAAATGTTCCTCAATGACACAAACACACCTTTTGGATGCACAAGATTGGATAAAAACCCTAATTGGACAAGAATAAGCCAAGGGAGGACGAAAATGACCTAATTATTCATCCAATGACACAAACACAGCTATTGGATGCACAAGATTGGTTTAAACCCTAATTGAACAAGAATAAGCCTACGGAGGACGAAAATGAGCTAAATGTTCATCCAATGACACAAACACACCTATTGGATGCACAAGATTGTTTAAAATCCCTAATTGGACAACAATAAGCCTAGGGAGGACGAAAATGACCTAAATGTTTATACAATGACACAAATGGACTTATTGTATGCACAATATTGGTTAAAAACCCTAATTGGTCAAGAATAAGCCTAGGGAGGACAAAAATTACCTAATTGTTCATCCAATGACACAAATGAACATATTGGATGTTCATCCAATGACACAAACACACCTATTGGATGCACAAGATTGGTTAAAAACCCTAATTGGACAAGAATAAGCAAAGGGAGGAGGAAAATGACCTAAATGTTCATCCAATGACACAAACACACCTATTGGATGCACAAAATTGGTTAAAAACCATAATTGGACAAGAATAAGCCTAGAGAGGACGAAAATGACCTAAATGTTAATACAATGACACAAAGGAACTTATTGGATGCACAAGATTGGTTAGAAACCCTAATTGGCCAAGAATAAGCATAGGGAGGACGAAAATGACCTAGTTGTTGATCCAATGACACAAATGAACTTATTGGATGCACAAGATTGGTTAAAAACCCTAATTGAATAAGAATAAGCTTAGGGAGGACGAAAATGACCTAATTGTTCATCCAATGACACAAACACACCTATTGGATGCACAAGATTGGTTTAAAACCTTAAATGGACAAGAATAAGCCTTGGGAGGAGGAAGATGACCTAAATATTCCTCAATGACACAAACACACCTTTTGGATGCACAAGATTGGTTAAAAACCCTAATTGGCCAAGAATAAGCCTAGGGAGGACGAAAATTACCTAATTGTTCATCCAATGACACAAATGAACTTATTGGATGTTCATCCAATGACACAAACACACCTATTGGATGCACAAGATTGGTTAAAAACCCTAATTGGACAAGAATAAGCAAAGGGACGAGGAAAATGACCTAAATGTTCATCCAATGACACAAACACACCTATTGGATGCACAAGATTGGTTTAAAACCCTAAATGGACAAGAATAAGCCTTGGGAGGACGAAAATGACCTAAATGTTCCTCAATGACACCAACACACCTTTTGGATGCACAAGATTGGATAAAAACCCTAATTGGACAAGAATAAGCCAAGGGAGGACGAAAATGACCTAATTATTCATCCAATGACACAAACACACCTATTGGATGCACAAGATTGTTTAAAATCCCTAATTGGACAACAATAAGCCTAGGGAGGACGAAAATGACCTAAATGTTTATACAATGACACAAATGAACTTATTGTATGCAGAACATTGGTTAAAAACCCTAATTGGCCAAGAATAAGTCTAGGGAGGACGAAAATTACCTAATTGTTCATCCAATCACACAAATGAACTTATTGGATGTTCATCCAATGACACAAACACACCTATTGGATGCACAAGAATGGTTAAAAACCATATTAAGACAAGAATAAGCAAAGGGATGAGGAAAATGACCTAAATGTTCATCCAATGACACAAACACACCTATTGGATGCACAAAATTGGTTAAAAACCCTAATTGGACAAGATTAAGCCTAGAGAGGACGAAAATGACCTAAATGTTAATCCAATGACACAAACACACCTATTGGCTGCACAAGATTGGTTTAAAACCCTAAATGGACAAGAAGAAGCCTAGGGAGGACGAAAATGACCTAAATGTTCATTAATTGACACAAACACAGCTTTTGGATGCACAAAATTGGTTAAAAACCCTAATTGGACAAGAATAAGCCTAGAGAGGACGAAAATGACCTAAATGTTAATCCAATGACACAAATGAATTTATTGGATGCACCAGATTGGTGAAAAACCCTAATTGGACAAAAATAAGCCTTGGGAGGACGAAAATGACCTAATTGTTCATCCAATGACACAAACACACCTATTGGATGCACAAGATTGGTTTAAAACCCTAAATGGACAAGAATAAGGCTAGGGAGGACGAAAATGACCTAAATGTTCATCCAATGACACAAACACACCTTTTGGATGCACAAGATTGGTTAAAAACCCTAATTGGACAAGAATAAGCCAAGGGAGGACGAAAATGACCTAATTATTCATCCAATGACACACACACACCTATTGGATGCACAAGATTGGTTTAAAACCCTAATTGGACAAGAATAAACCTAGGGAGGATGAAAATGACCTAAATGTTCATCCAATGACACAAACACACCTATTGTATGCACAAGATTGGTTAAAAACCCTAATTGGACAAGAATAAGCCTAGAGTGGATGAAAATGACCTAAATGTTAATACAATGACACAAAGGAACTTATTGGATGCACCAGATTGGTTAGAAACCCCAATTGGCCAAGAATAAGCATAGGGAGGATGAAAATGACCTAGTTGTTCATCCAATGACACAAATGAACTTATTGGATGTACAAGATTGGTTACAAACCCTAATTGAATAAGAATAAGCCTAGGGAGGACGAAAATGACCTAATTGTTCATCCAATGACACAAACACACCTATTGGATGCCCAAGATTGGTTAAAAACACTAATTGGACAAAAATAAGCCTTGGGAGGACGAAAATGACCTAATTGTTCATCCAATGACACAAACACACCTATTGGATGCACAAGATTGGTTTAAAACCTTAAATGGACAATAATAAGCCATGGGAGGACGAAAATGACCTAAATATTCCTCAATGACACAAACACACCTTTTGGATGCACAAGATTGGTTAAAAACCCTAATTGGACAAGAATAAGCCAAGGGAGGACGAAAATGACCTAATTATTCATCCAATGACACACACACACCTATTGGATGCACAAGATTGGTTTAAAACCCTAATTGGACAAGAATAAACCTAGGGAGGATGAAAATGACCTAAATGTTCATCCAATGACACAAACACACCTATTGTATGCACAAGATTGGTTAAAAACCCTAATTGGACAAGAATAAGCCTAGAGTGGACGAAAATGACCTAAATGTTAATACAATGACACAAAGGAACTTATTGGATGCACCAGATTGGTTAGAAACCCCAATTGGCCAAGAATAAGCATAGGGAGGACGAAAATGACCTAGTTGTTCATCCAATGACACAAATGAACTTATTGGATGTACAAGATTGGTTACAAACCCTAATTGAATAAGAATAAGCCTAGGGAGGACGAAAATGACCTAATTGTTCATCCAATGACACAAACACACCTATTGGATGCCCAAGATTGGTTAAAAACACTAATTGGACAAAAATAAGCCTTAGGAGGACGAAAATGACCTAATTGTTCATCCAATGACACAAACACACCTATTGGATGCACAAGATAGGTTTAAAACCCTAATTGGACAAGAATAAACCTAGGGAGGACGAAAATGACCTAATTGTTCATCCAATGACACAAACACACCTATTGGATGCACAAGATTGGTTTAAAACCCTAAATGGACAAGAATGAGCCTTGGGAGGACGAAAATGACCTAAATGTTCCTCAATGACACAAACACACCTTTTGGATGCACAAGATTGGATAAAAACCCTAATTGGACAAGAATAAGCCAAGGGAGGACGAAAATGACCTAATTATTCATCCAATGACACAAAAACACCTATTGGATGCACAAGATTGGTTTAAACCCTAATTGAACAAGAATATGCCTACGGAGGACGAAAATGACCTAAATGTTCATCCAATGACACAAACACACCTATTAGATGCACAAGATTGTTTAAAATCCCTAATTGGACAACAATAAGCCTAGGGAGGACGAAAATGACCTAAATGTTTATACAATGACACAAATGAACTTATTGTATGCACAATATTGGTTAAAAACCCTAATTGGTGAAGAATAAGCCTAGGGAGGACGAAAATTACCTAATTGTTCATCCAATGACACAAATGAACTTATTGGATGTTCATCCAATGACACAAACACACCTATTGGATGCACAAGATTGGTTAAAAACCCTAATTGGACAAGAATAAGCAAAGGGACGAGGAAAATGACCTAAATGTTCATCCAATGACACAAACACACCTATTGGATGCACAAGATTGGTTTAAAACCCTAAATGGACAAGAATAAGCCTTGGGAGGACGAAAATGACCTAAATGTTCCTCAATGACACAAACACACCTTTTGGATGCACAAGATTGGATAAAAACCCTAATTGGACAAGAATAAGCCAAGGGAGGACGAAAATGACCTAATTATTCATCCAATGACACAAACACAGCTATTGGATGCACAAGATTGGTTTAAACCCTAATTGAACAAGAATAAGCCTACGGAGGACGAAAATGAGCTAAATGTTCATCCAATGACACAAACACACCTATTGGATGCACAAGATTGTTTAAAATCCCTAATTGGACAACAATAAGCCTAGGGAGGACGAAAATGACCTAAATGTTTATACAATGACACAAATGAACTTATTGTATGCACAATATTGGTTAAAAACCCTAATTGGTCAAGAATAAGCCTAGGGAGGACGAAAATTACCTAATTGTTCATCCAATGACACAAATGAACATATTGGATGTTCATCCAATGACACAAACACACCTATTGGATGCACAAGATTGGTTAAAAACCCTAATTGGACAAGAATAAGCAAAGGGAGGAGGAAAATGACCTAAATGTTCATCCAATGACACAAACACACCTATTGGATGCACAAAATTGGTTAAAAACCTTAATTGGACAAGAATAAGCCTAGAGAGGACGAAAATGACCTAAATGTTAATCCAATGACACAAATGAATTTATTGGATGCACAAGATTGGTTACAAACCCTAATTGGACAACAATAAGCCTAGGGAGGACGAAAATGACCTAAATGTTCATCCAATGACACAAACACACCTTTTGGATGCACAAGATTGGTTAAAAACCCTAATTGGACAAGAATAAGCCTAGAGTGGACGAAAATGACCTAAATGTTAATACAATGACACAAAGGAACTTATTGGTTGCACAAGATTGGTTAGAAACCCTAATTGACCAAGAATAAGCATAGGGAGGACGAAAATGACCTAGTTGTTGATCCAATGACACAAATGAACTTATTGGATGCACAAGATTGGTTAAAAACCCTAATTGAATAAGAATAAGCTTAGGGAGGACGAAAATGACCTAATTGTTCATCCAATGTCAAAAACACACCTATTTGATGCACAAGATTGGTTAAAAACCCTAATTGGACAAGAATAAGCCTGGAGTGGACGAAAATGCCCTAAATGTTAATCCAATGACACAAAGGAACTTATTGGATGCACAAGATTGGTTAGAAACCCTAATTGGCCAAGAATAAGCATAGGGAGGACGAAAACGACCTAGTTGTTGATCCAATGACACAAATGAACTTATTGGATGCACAAGATTGGTTAAAAACCCTATTTGAATAAGAATAAGCCTAGGGAGGAAGAAAATGACCTAATTGTTCATCCAATGACAAAAACACACCTATTGGATGCAGAAGATCGGTTAAAAACCCTAATTGGACATGAATAAGCCTATAGAGGACGAAAATGACCTAAATGTTTATACAATGACACAAATGAACTTATTGTATGCACAAGATTGGTTAAAAACCCTAATTGGACAAGAATAAGCCTAGGGAGGACGAAAATGACCTAATTGTTCATCCAATGACACAAATGAACTTATTGGATGCACTAGATTGGTTAAAACCCCAAATTGCATAAGAATAAGCATAGGGAGGACAAAAATGACCAAAAGGTTCATCTAATGACACAAACATACATATTGGATGCGCAAGATTGGTTAAAAACCTTAATTGATCAAGAATAAGCCTAGAGAGGACGAAAATGACCTAAATGTTAATACAATGACACAAATGAACTGATTGGATGCACAAGATTGGTTAAAAACCCTAATTGGCCAAGAATAAGCATAGGGAGGACGAAAATCACATAATTGTTCATCCAATGACACAAATGAACTTACTGGATGCACAAGATTGGTTAAAAACCCTAATTGCATAAGAATAAGCCTAGGGAGGACAAAAACGACCTAATTGTTCATCCAATGACACAAACACACCTATTGGATGCACAAGATTGGTTAAAAACCCTAATTGGACAAGAATAAGCCTAGAGAGGACGAAAATGACCTAAATGTTAATCCACTGACACAATTGAATTTATTGGATGCACAAGATTGGTTTAAAACCCTAATTGGACAAGAATAAGCCTAGGGAGGACGAAAATGAACTAATTGTTCATCCAATGATACAAACACACCTATTGGATGCACAAGATTGGTTTAAAACCCTAAATGGACAACAATAAGCCTTGGGAGGACGAAAATGACCTAAATGTTCATCCAATGAAACAAACACACCTTTTGGTTGCACAAGATTTGTTAAAAACCCTAATAGGACAAGAGTAAGCCTAGAGTGGACGAAAATGACCTAAATATTAATACAATGAAACAAATGAACTTATTGGCTGCACAAGATTGGTTAAAAACCCTAATTGGCCATGAATAAGCATGGGGAGGACAAAATGACCTAATTGTTCATCCAATAACACAAATGAACTTATTAGATGCACAACATTGGTTAAAAACCCTAATTGAATAAGAATAAGCTTCGGGAGGACGAAAATGACCTAATTGTTCATCCAATGACAAAAACACACCTATTGGATGCACAAGATTGGTTAAAAACCCTAATTGGACAAAAATAAACCTCGGGAGGACGAAAATGACCTAATTGTTCATCCAATGACACAAACACACCTCTTGGATGCACAAGATTGGTTTAAAACCCTAAATGGACAAGAATGAGCCTTGGGAGGACGAAAATAACCTAAATGTTCCTCAATGACACAAACACACCTATTGGATGCACAACATTGGTTTAAACAATAATTGAACAAGAATAAGCCTACGGAGGACGAAAATGACCTAAATGTTCATCCAATGACACAAACACACCTATTAGATGTACAAGATTGTTTAAAATCCCTAATTGGACAACAATAAGCCTAGGGAGGACGAAAATGACCTAAATGTTTATACAATGACACAAATGAACTTATTGTATGCACAATATTGGTTAAAAACCCTAATTGGTGAAGAATAAGCCTAGGGAGGACGAAAATTACCTAATTGTTTATCCAATGACACAAATGAACTTATTTGATGCAAAAGATTGGCTAAAAAACCTAATTGGACAAGAATAACACTAGGGAGCCCGACAATGACCTAAATGTTCATCCAATGACACAAACACACCTATTGGATACACAAGATTGGTTTAAAACCCTAAATGGACAAGAATAAGCCTTGGGAGGACGAAAATGACCTAAATGTTCCTCAATGACACAAACACACCTTTTGGATGCACAAGATTGGATAAAAACCCTAATTGGACAAGAATAAGCCAAGGGAGGACGAAAATGACCTAATTATTCATCCAATGACACAAACACACCTATTGGATGCACAAGATTGGTTTAAAACCCTAATTGAACAAGAATAAGCCTACGGAGGACGAAAATGACCTAAATGTTCATCCAATGACACAAACGCACCTATTGGATGCACAAGATTGTTTAAAATCCCTAATTGGACAACAATAAGCCTAGGGAGGACGAAAATGACCTAAATGTTTATACAATGACACTAATGAACTTATTGTATGCACAACATTGGTTAAAAACCCTAATTGGCCAAGAATAAGTCTAGGGAGGACGAAAATTACCTAATTGTTCATCCAATGACACAAATGAACTTATTGGATGTTCATCCAATGACACAAACACACCTATTGGATGCACAAGATTGGTTAAAAACCCTAATTGGACAAGAATAAGCAAAGGGATGAGGAAAATGACCTAAATGTTCATCCAATGACACAAACTCACCTATTGGATGCACAAAATTGGTTAAAAACCATAATTGGACAAGAATAAGCCTAGAGAGGACGAAAATGACCTAAATGTTAATCCAATGACACAAATGAATTTATTGGATGCACAAGATTGGTTTAAAACCCTAATTGGACAAGAATAAGCCTAGGGAGGACGAAAATGAACTGATTGTTCAACCAATGACACAAACACACCTATTGGATGCACAAGATTGGTTTAAAACCCTAATTGAAAAAGAATAAGCCTACGGAGGACGAAAATGACCTAAATGTTCTTCCAATGACACAAACACACCTATTGGATGCACAAGATTGTTTAAAATCCCTAATTGGACAACAATAAGCCTAGGGAGGACGAAAATGACCTAAATGTTTATACAATGACACAAATGAACTTATTGGATGCACAAGATTGGTTTAAAACCCTAATTGGACAAGAATAAGCCTAGGGAGGACGAAAATGAACTGATTGTTCATCCAATGACACAAACACACCTATTGGATGCACAAGATTGGTTTAAAACCCTAAATGGACAACAATAAGCATAGGGAGGACGAAAATGACCTAGTTGTTAATCCAATGACACAAATGAACTTATTGGATGCACAAGATTGGTTAAAAACCCTAATTGAATAAGAATAAGCCTAGGGAGAACGAAAACGACCTAATTATTCATCCAATGACAAAAACACACCTATTGGATGCACATGATTGGTTAAAAAACCTAATTGGACAAAAATAAGCCTTGGGAGGATGAAAATGACCTAATTGTTCATCCAATGACACAAACACACCTATTGGATGCACAAGATTTGTTTAAAACCTTAAATGGACAAGAATAAGCCTTCGGAGGACGAAAATGACCTAAATGTTCCTCAATAACAAAAACACACCGTTTGGATGCACAAGATTGGTTAAAAACCGTAATTGAATAAGAATAAGCCTAGGGAGGAAGAAAATGACCTAATTGTTCAGCCAATGACATAAACACACCTATTGGATGCACAAGATTGGTTAAAAACCCTAATTGGACAAGAATAAGCCTAGAGAGGACGAAAATGACCTAAATATTTATACAATGACACAAATGAACTTATTGTATGCACAACGTTGGTTAAAAACCCTAATTGGCCATCAATATGCATAGGGAGGACGAAAATGACCTAATTGTTCATCCAATGACACAAATGAACTTATTGGATGCACAAGATTGGTTAAATACCCTTATTGCATAAGAATAAGCCTAGGGAGGACGAAAACGGCATAATTGTTCATCTAATGACACAAACACTCCTATTGGATCCACAAGATTGGTTAAAAACCCTAATTGGACAAGTATAAGCCTGGAGAGGACGAAAATGACCTAAATGTTCATCCAATGACACAAACACACCTTTTGGTTGCACAAGATTTGTTAAAAACCCTAATAGGACAAGAATAAGCCTAGAGAGGACGAAAATGACCTAAATATTTATACAATGACACAATGAACTTATTGTATGCACAACATTGGTTAAAAACCCTAATTGGCCATGAATAAGCCTTGGGAGGACGAAAATGACCTAATTGTTCATCCAATGACACAAATGAACTTATTCGATGCACAAGATTGGTTAAAAATCCTAATTGAATAAGAATAAGCTTAGGGAGGACGAAAATGACCTAATTGCTCATCCAATGACAAAAACACACCTATCGGACGCACAAGATTGGTTAAAAACCCTAATTGGACAAGAATAAGCCTAGGGAGGACGAAAATGAACTGATTGTTCATCCAATGACACAAACACACCTATTGGATGCACAAGATTGGTTTAAAACCCTAAATGGACAACAATAAGCATAGGGAGGACGAAAATGACCTAGTTGTTAATCCAATGACACAAATGAACTTATTGGATGCACAAGATTGGTTAAAAACCCTAATTGAATAAGAATAAGCCTAGGGAGGACGAAAACGACCTAATTGTTCATCCAATGACAAAAACACACCTATTGGATGCACATGATTGGTTAAAAAACCTAATTGGACAAAAATAAGCCTTGGGAGGATGAAAATGACCTAATTGTTCATCCAATGACACAAACACACCTATTGGATGCACAAGATTTGTTTAAAACCTTAAATGGACAAGAATAAGCCTTCGGAGGACGAAAATGACCTAAATGTTCCTCAATAACAAAAACACACCGTTTGGATGCACAAGATTGGTTAAAAACCGTAATTGAATAAGAATAAGCCTAGGGAGGAAGAAAATGACCTAATTGTTCAGCCAATGACATAAACACACCTATTGGATGCACAAGATTGGTTAAAAACCCTAATTGGACAAGAATAAGCCTAGAGAGGACGAAAATGACCTAAATATTTATACAATGACACAAATGAACTTATTGTATGCACAACATTGGTTAAAAACCCTAATTGGCCATCAATAAGCCTAGGGAGGACGAAAATGACCTAATTGTTCATCCAATGACACAAATGAACTTATTGGATGCACAAGATTGGTTAAATACCCTTATTGCATAAGAATAAGCCTAGGGAGGACGAAAACGGCATAATTGTTCCTCTAATGACACAAACACTCCTATTGGATCCACAAGATTGGTTAAAAACCCTAATTGGACAAGTATAAGCCTGGAGAGGACGAAAATAACCTAAATGTTCATCCAATGACACAAACACACCTTTTGGTTGCACAAGATTTGTTAAAAACCCTAATAGGACAAGAATAAGCCTAGAGAGGACGAAAATGACCTAAATATTTATACAATGACACAATGAACTTATGGTATGCACAACATTGGTTAAAAACCCTAATTGGCCATGAATAAGCCTTGGGAGGACGAAAATGACCTAATTGTTCATCCAATGACACAAATGAACTTATTGGATGCACAAGATTGGTTAAAAATCCTAATTGAATAAGAATAAGCTTAGGGAGGACGAAAATGACCTAATTGCTCATCCAATGACAAAAACACACCTATCGGATGCACAAGATTGGTTAAAAACCCTAATTGGACAAGAATAAGCCTAGGGAGGACGAAAATGAACTGATTGTTCATCCAATGACACAAACACACCTATTGGATGCACAAGATTGGTTTAAAACCCTAAATGGACAACAATAAGCATAGGGAGGACGAAAATGACCTAGTTGTTAATCCAATGACACAAATGAACTTATTGGATGCACAAGATTGGTTAAAAACCCTAATTGAATAAGAATAAGCCTAGGGAGGACGAAAACAACCTAATTGTTCATCCAATGACAAAAACACCCCTATTGGATGCACATGATTGGTTAAAAAACCTAATTGGACAAAAATAAGCCTTGGGAGGATGAAAATGACCTAATTGTTCATCCAATGACACAAACACACCTATTGGATGCACAAGATTTGTTTAAAACCTTAAATGGACAAGAATAAGCCTTCGGAGGACGAAAATGACCTAAATGTTCCTCAATGACAAAAACACACCTTTTGGATGCACAAGATTGGTTAAAAACCGTAATTGAATAAGAATAAGCCTAGGGAGGACGAAAATGACCTAATTGTTCAGCCAATGACATAAACACACCTATTGGATGCACAAGATTGGTTAAAAACCCTAATTGGACAAGAATAAGCCTAGAGAGGACGAAAATGACCTAAATATTTATACAATGACACAAATGAACTTATTGTATGCACAACATTGGTTAAAAACCCTAATTGGCCATCAATAAGCCTAGGCAGGACGAAAATGACCTAATTGTTCATCCAATGACACAAATGAACTTATTGGATGCACAAGATTGGTTAAATACCCTTATTTCATAAGAATAAGCCTAGGGAGGACGAAAACGACATAATTGTTCCTCCAATGACACAAACACACCTATTGGATCCACAAGATTGGTTAAAAACCCTAATTGGACAAGAATAAGCCTGGAGAGAACGTAAATGACCTAAATGTTAATCCACTGACACAAATGAATTTATTGGATGCACAAGAGTGGTTTAAAACCCTAATTGGAATGGAATAAGCCTAGGGAGGAAGAAAATGAACTAATTGTTCATCCAATGACACAAACACACCTATTGGATGCACAAGATTGGTTTAAAACCCTAAATGGACAACAATAAGCCTAGGGAGGACGAAAATGAACTAAATGTTCATCCAATGACACAAACACACCTTTTGGTTGCACAAGATTTGTTAAAAACCCTAATAGGACAAGAATAAGCCTAGAGAGGACGAAAATGACCTATATATTTATACAATGACACAATGAACTTATTGTATGCACAACATTGGTTAAAAACCCTAATTGGCCATGAATAAGCCTTGGGAGGACGAAAATGACCTAATTGTTCATCCAATGACACAAATGAACTTATTGGATGCACAAGATTGGTTAAAAATCCTAGTTGAATAAGAATAAGCTTAGGGAGGACGAAAATGACCTAATTGTTCATCCAATGACAAAAACACACCTATCGGATGCACAAGATTGGTTAAAAACCCTAATTGGACAAGAATAAGCCTACGGAGGACGAAAATGAACTGATTGTTCATCCAATGACACAAACACACTTATTGGATGCACAAGATTGGTTTAAAACCTTAAATGGACAACAATAAGCATAGGGAGGACGAAAATGACCTAGTTGTTAATCCAATGACACAAATGAACTTATTGGATGCACAAGATTGGTTAAAAACCCTAATTGCATAAGAATAAGCCAAGGGAGGACGAAAATGACCTGATTGTTCATCCAATGACACAAACACACCTTTTGGTTGCCCAAGATTTGTTAAAAACCCTAATAGGACAAGAATAAGCCTAGAGAGGACGAAAATGACCTAAATATTTATACAATGACACAATGAACTTATTGTATGCACAACATTGGTTAAAAACCCTAATTGGCCATGAATAAGCCTTGGGAGGATGAAAATGACCTAATTGTTCATCCAATGACACAAATGAACTTATTGGATGCACAAGATTGGTTAAAAATCCTAATTGAATAAGAATAAGCTTAGGGAGGACGAAAATGACCTAATTGTTCATCCAATGACAAAAACACACCTATCGGATGCACAAGATTGGTTAAAAACCCTAATTGGACAAAAATAAGCCTAGGGAGGACGAAAATGACCTAGTTGTTAATCCAATGACACAAATGAACTTATTGGATGCACAAGATTGGTTAAAAACCCTAATTGCATAAGAATAAGCCAAGGGAGGACGAAAATGACCTAATTGTTCATCCAATGACACAAACACACCTATTGGATGCACAAGATTGGTTTAAAACCCTAATTGGACAAGAATAAGCCTAGGGAGGACGAAAATGAACTAATTGTTCATCCAATGACACAAACACACCTATTGGATGCACAAGATTGGTTTAAAACCCTAAATGGACAACAATAAGCCTAGGGAGGACGAAAATGACCTAAATGTTCATCCAATGACACAAACACACCTTTTGGTTGCACAAGATTTGTTAAAAACCCTAATAGGACAAGAGTAAGCCTAGAGTGGACGAAAATGACCTAAATATTAATACAATGAAACAAATGAACTTATTGGCTGCACAAGATTGGTTAAAAACCCTAATTGGCCATGAATAAGCATGGGGAGGACAAAATGACCTAATTGTTCATCCAAT
>JBBPBT010000228.1:534916-555025 GCA_037974875.1 Cicer bijugum
TAATTGGACAAAAATAAACCTCGGGAGGACGAAAATGACCTAATTGTTCATCCAATGACACAAACACACCTATTGGATGCACAAGATTGGTTTAAAACCCTAAATGGACAAGAATGAGCCTTGGGAGGACGAAAATGACCTAAATGTTCCTCAATGACACAAACACACCTTTTGGATGCACAAGATTGGATAAAAACCCTAATTGGACAAGAATAAGCCAAGGGAGGACGAAAATGACCTAATTATTCATCCAATGACACAAAAACACCTATTGGATGCACAAGATTGGTTTAAACCCTAATTGAACAAGAATATGCCTACGGAGGACGAAAATGACCTAAATGTTCATCCAATGACACAAACACACCTATTAGATGCACAAGATTGTTTAAAATCCCTAATTGGACAACAATAAGCCTAGGGAGGACGAAAATGACCTAAATGTTTATACAATGACACAAATGAACTTATTGTATGCACAATATTGGTTAAAAACCCTAATTGGTGAAGAATAAGCCTAGGGAGGACGAAAATTACCTAATTGTTCATCCAATGACACAAATGAACTTATTGGATGTTCATCCAATGACACAAACACACCTATTGGATGCACAAGATTGGTTAAAAACCCTAATTGGACAAGAATAAGCAAAGGGACGAGGAAAATGACCTAAATGTTCATCCAATGACACAAACACACCTATTGGATGCACAAGATTGGTTTAAAACCCTAAATGGACAAGAATAAGCCTTGGGAGGACGAAAATGACCTAAATGTTCCTCAATGACACAAACACACCTTTTGGATGCACAAGATTGGATAAAAACACTAATTGGACAAGAATAAGCCAAGGGAGGACGAAAATGACCTAATTATTCATCCAATGACACAAACACACCTATTGGATGCACAAGATTGTTTAAAATCCCTAATTGGACAACAATAAGCCTAGGGAGGACGAAAATGACCTAAATGTTTATACAATGACACAAATGAACTTATAGTATGTAGAACATTGGTTAAAAACCCTAATTGGCCAAGAATAAGTCTAAGGAGGACGAAAATTACCTAATTGTTCATCCAATCACACAAATGAACTTATTGGATGTTCATCCAATGACACAAACACACCTATTGGATGCACAAGAATGGTTAAAAACCATATTAAGACAAGAATAAGCAAAGGGATGAGGAAAATGACCTAAATGTTCATCCAATGACATAAACTCACCTATTGGATGCACAAAATTGGTTAAAAACCATAAATGGACAAGAATAAGCCTAGCGAGGACGAAAATGACCTAAATGTTAATCCAATGACACAAACGAATTTATTGGATGCACAAGATTGGTTAAAAACCCTAATTGGACAAGAATAACCCTAGGGAGGACGAAAATGACCTAATTGGTCATCCAATGACACAAACACACCTATTGGATGCACAAGATTGGTTTAAAACCCTAAATGGACAAGAATGAGCCTTGGGAGGACGAAAATGACCTAAATGTTCCTCAATGACACAAACACACCATTTGGATGCACAAGATTGGATAAAAACCCTAATTGGACAAGAATAAGCCAAGGGAGGACGAAAATGACCTAATTATTCATCCAATGACACAAAAACACCTATTGGATGCACAAGATTGGTTTAAACCCTAATTGAACAAGAATATGCCTACGGAGGACGAAAATGACCTAAATGTTCATCCAATGACACAAACACACCTATTAGATGCACAAGATTGTTTAAAATCCCTAATTGGACAACAATAAGCCTAGGGAGGACGATAATGACCTAAATGTTTATACAATGACACAAATGAACTTATTGTATGCACAATATTGGTTAAAAACCCTAATTGGTGAAGAATAAGCCTAGGGAGGACGAAAATTACCTAATTGTTCATCCAATGACACAAATGAACTTATTGGATGTTCATCCAATGACACAAACACACCTATTGGATGCACAAGATTGGTTAAAAACCCTAATTGGACAAGAATAAGCAAAGGGACGAGGAAAATGACCTAAATGTTCATCCAATGACACAAACACACCTATTGGATGCACAAGATTGGTTTAAAACCCTAAATGGACAAGAATAAGCCTTTGGAGGACGAAAATGACCTAAATGTTCCTCAATGACACAAACACACCTTTTGGATGCACAAGATTGGATAAAAACCCTAATTGGACAAGAATAAGCCAAGGGAGGACGAAAATGACCTAATTATTCATCCAATGACACAAACACACCTATTGGATGCACAAGATTGTTTAAAATCCCTAATTGGACAACAATAAGCCTAGGGAGGACGAAAATGACCTAAATGTTTATACAATGACACAAATGAACTTATAGTATGCAGAACATTGGTTAAAAACCCTAATTGGCCAAGAATAAGTCTAAGGAGGACGAAAATTACCTAATTGTTCATCCAATCACACAAATGAACTTATTGGATGTTCATCCAATGACACAAACACACCTATTGGATGCACAAGAATGGTTAAAAACCATATTAAGACAAGAATAAGCAAAGGGATGAGGAAAATGACCTAAATGTTCATCCAATGACATAAACTCACCTATTGGATGCACAAAATTGGTTAAAAACCATAAATGGACAAGAATAAGCCTAGAGAGGACGAAAATGACCTAATTGGTCATCCAATGACACAAACACACCTATTGGATGCACAAGATTGGTTAAAAACCCTATTTGGACAAGAATAAGCTTAGGGAGAACGAAAATGACCTAAATGTTCATCCAATGACACAAACACACCTATTGGATGCACAAAATTGGTTAAAAACCCTAATTGGACAAGATTAAGCCTAGAGAGGACGAAAATGACCTAAATGTTAATCCAATGACACAAACACACCTATTGGCTGCACAAGATTGGTTTAAAACCATAAATGGACAAGAAGAAGCCTAGGGAGGACGAAAATGACCTAAATGTTCATTCAATGACACAAACACAGCTTTTGGATGCACAAAATTGGTTAAAAACCCTAATTGGACAAGAATAAGCCTAGAGAGGACGAAAATGACCTAAATGTTAATCCAATGACACAAATGAATTTATTGGATGCACCAGATTGGTGAAAAACCCTAATTGGACAAAAATAAGCCTTGGGAGGACGAAAATGACCTAATTGTTCATCCAATGACACAAACACACCTATTGGATGCACAAGATTGGTTTAAAACCCTAAATGGACAAGAATAAGGCTAGGGAGGACGAAAATGACCTAAATGTTCATCCAATGACACAAACACACCTTTTGGATGCACAAGATTGGTTAAAAACCCTAATTGGACAAGAATAAGCCAAGGGAGGACGAAAATGACCTAATTATTCATCCAATGACACACACACACCTATTGGATGCACAAGATTGGTTTAAAACCCTAATTGGACAAGAATAAACCTAGGGAGGATGAAAATGACCTAAATGTTCATCCAATGACACAAACACACCTATTGTATGCACAAGATTGGTTAAAAACCCTAATTGGACAAGAATAAGCCTAGAGTGGACGAAAATGACCTAAATGTTAATACAATGACACAAAGGAACTTATTGGATGCACCAGATTGGTTAGAAACCCCAATTGGCCAAGAATAAGCATAGGGAGGACAAAGACCTAGTTGTTCATCCAATGACACAAATGAACTTATTGGATGTACAAGATTGGTTACAAACCCTAATTGAATAAGAATAAGCCTGGGGAGGACGAAAATGACCTAATTGTTCATCCAATGACACAAACACACCTATTGGATGCCCAAGATTGGTTAAAAACACTAATTGGACAAAAATAAGCCTTGGGAGGACGAAAATGACCTAATTGTTCATCCAATGACACAAACACACCTATTGGATGCACAAGATTGGTTTAAAACCTTAAATGGACAATAATAAGCCATGGGAGGACGAAAGTGACCTAAATATTCCTCAATGACACAAACACACCTTTTGGATGCACAAGATTGGTTAAAAACCCTAATTGGACAAGAATAAGCCAAGGGAGGACGAAAATGACCTAATTATTCATCCAATGACACAATCACACCTATTGGATGCACAAGATTGGTTTAAAACCCTAATTGAACAAGAATATGCCTACGGAGGACGAAAATGACCTAAATGTTCATCAAATGACAAAAACACACCTATTGGATGCACAAGATTGTTTAAAATTCCTAATTGGACAACAATAATCCTAGCGAGGACGAAAATGACCTAAATGTTTATACAATGGCACAAATGAACTTATTGTATGCACAATATTGGTTAAAAACCCTAATTGGCCAAGAATAAGCCTAGGGAGGACGAAAATTGCCTAATTGTTCATCGAATGACACAAATGGACTTATTGGATGTTCATCCAATGACACAAACACACCTATTGGATGCACAAGATTGGTTAAAAACCCTAATTGGACAAGAATAAGCCTAGAGAGGACGAAAATGACCTAAATGTTAATCCAATGACACAAATGAATTTATTGGATGCACCAGATTGGTGAAAAACCCTAATTGGACAAAAATAAGCCTTGGGAGGACGAAAATGACCTAATTGTTCATCCAATGACACAAACACACCTATTGGATGCACAAGATTGGTTTAAAACCCTAAATGGACAAGAATAAGGCTAGGGAGAACGAAAATGACCTAAATGTTCATCCAATGACACAAACACACCTTTTGGATGCACAAGATTGGTTAAAAACCCTAATTGGACAAGAATAAGCCAAGGGAGGACGAAAATGACCTAATTATTCATCTAATGACACAAACACACCTATTGGATGCACAAGATTGGTTTAAAACCCTAATTGGACAAGAATAAACCTAGGGAGGATGAAAATGACCTAAATGTTCATCCAATGACACAAACACACCTATTGGATGCACAAGATTGGTTAAAAACCCTAATTGGACAAGAATAAGCCTAGAGTGGACGAAAATGACCTAAATGTTAATACAATGACACAAAGGAACTTATTGGATGCACCTGATTGGTTAGAAACCCTAATTGGCCAAGAATAAGCATAGGGAGGACGAAAATGACCTAGTTGTTCAATCAATGACACAAATGAACTTATTGGATGTACAAGATTGGTTACAAACCCTAATTGGACAAGAATAAGCATAGGGAGGACGAAAATGACCTAGTTGTTCATCCAATGACCCAAACACACCTATTGGATGCACAAAATTGGTTTAAAACCATAATTGGACAAGAATAAGCCTAGAGAGGACGAAAATGACCAAAATGTTAATCCAATGATACAAATGAATTTAGTGGATGCACAAGATTGGTTAAAAACCCTAATTGGACAAGAATAAGCCTAGGGAGGACGAAAATGACCTAATTGTTCATCCAATGACACAAACACACGTATTGGATGCACAAGCTTGGTTAAAAACCATAATTGGACAAGAATAAGCTTAGGGAGAACGAAAATGACCTAAATGTTCATCCAATGACACAAACACACCTATTGGATGCAAAAAATAGGTTAAAAATCCTAATTGGACAAGATTAAGCCTAGAGAGGACTAAAATGTCCTAAATGTTAACACAATGACACAAAGGAATTTATTGGATGCACAAGATTGGTTAAAAACCCTAATTGGACAAGAATAAGCCTAGGGAGGACGAAAATGACCAAAATGTTCATCCAATGTCACAAACACAGCTTTTGGATGCACAAAATTGGTTAAAAACCCTAATTGGACAAGAATAAGGCTTGGGAGGTCGAAAATGACCTAATTATTCATCCAATGACACAAACACACCTATTGGATGCACAAGATTGGATTAAAACCCTAATTGGACAAGAATAAACCCAGGGATGACGAAAATGACCTAAATGTTCATCCAATGACACAAACACACCTATTGGATGCACAAGATTGGTTAAAAACCCTAATTGGACTAGAATAAGCCTAGAGTGGACGAAATTGACCTAAATGTTAATACAATGACACAAAGGAACTTATTGGATGCACAAGATTGGTTAGAAATCCTAATTGGCCAAGAATAAGCATAGGGAGGACGAAAATGACCTAGTTGTTGATCCAATGACACAAATGAACTTATTGGATGCACAAGATTGGTTAAAAACCCTATTTGAATAAGAATAAGCGTAGGGAGGATGAAAATGACCTAATTGCTCATCCAATGACAAAAACACACCTATTGGATGCACAAGATTGATTAAAAACCCTAATTGGACATGAATAAGCCTATAGAGGACGAAAATGACCTAAATGTTTATACAATGACACAAATGAACTTATTGTATGCACAAGATTGGTTAAAAACCCTAATTGGCCAAGAATAAGCCTAGGGAGGACGAAAATGACGTAATTGTTCATCCAATGACACAAATGAACTTATTGGATGCACTAGATTGGTTAAAAACCCTAATTGCATAAGAATAAGCCTAGGGAGGACGAAAATGACCTAATTGTTCATCCAATGACACAAACACACCTATTGGAAGCACAAGATTGGTTAAAAACCCTAATTTGACAAGAATAAGCCTAGGGAGGACAAAAATGACCTAAATGTTCATCCAATGACACAAACACACCTATTGGATGCACAAGATTGGTTAAAAACCTTAATTGGACAAGAATAAGCCTAGAGAGGACGAAAATGACCTAAATGTAAATACAATGACACAAATGAACTTATTGGATGCACAAGATTGGTTAAAAACCCTAATTGGCCAAGAATAAGCATAGGGAGGACGAAAATGACCTAATTGTTCATCCAATAACACAAATGAACTTATTGGATGCACAAGATTGGTTAAAAACCCTAATTGAATAAGAATAAGCTTAGGGAGGACGAAAATGACCTAATTGTTCATCCAATGACAAAAACACGCCTATTGGATGCACAAGATTGGTTAAAGACCCTAATTGGACAAAAATAAGCCTTGGGAGGACGAAAATGACCTAATTGTTCATCCAATGACACAAACACACCTATTGGATGCACAAGATTGTTTAAAATCCCTAATTGGACAACAATAAGCCTAGGGAGGACGAAAATGACCTAAATGTTTATACAATGACACAAATGAACTTATTGGATGCGCAAGATTGGTTAAAAACCCTAATTGGCCAAGAATAAGCATAGGGAGGACGAAAATGACCTAATTGTTCATCCAATAACACAAATGAACTTATTGGATGCACAAGATTGGTTAAAAACCCTAATTGAATAAGAATAAGCTTAGGGAGGACGAAAATGACCTAATTGTTCATCCAATGACACAAACACACCTATTGGAAGCACAAGATTGGTTAAAAACCGTAATTGGACAAGAATAAGCCTAGGGAGGACCAAAATGACCTAAATGTTCATCCAATGACACAAACACACCTATTGGATGCACAAGATTGGTTAAAAACCTTAATTGGACAAGAATAAGCCTAGAGAGGACGAAAATGACCTAAATGTTAATACAATGACACAAATGAACTTATTGGATGCACAAGATTGGTTAAAAACCCTAATTGGCAAAGAATAAGCACAGGGAGGACGAAAATGACCTAATTGTTCATCCAATTACACAAATGAACTTATTGGATGCACAAGATTGGTTAAAAACCCTAATTGAATAAGAATAAGCCTAGGGAGGACGAAAATGACCTAATTGTTCATCCAACGACACAGACACACCTATTGGAAGCACAAGATTGGTTAAAAACCCTAATTGGACAAGAATAAGCATAGGGAGGACAAAAATGACCTAAATGTTCATCCAATGACACAAACACACCTATTGGATGCAGAAGATTGGTTAAAAACCTTAATTGGACAAGAATAAGCCTAGAGAGGACAAAAATGACCTAAATGTTAATACAATGACACAAATGAACTTATTGGATGCACAAGATTGGTTAAAAACCCTAATTGGCCAAGAATAAGCATAGGGAGGACGAAAATGACCTAATTGTTCATCCAATAACACAAATGAACTTATTGGATGCACAAGATTGGTTAAAAACCCTAATTGAATAAGAATAAGCCTAGGGAGGACGAAAATGACCTAATTGTTCATCCAACGACACAGACACACCTATTGGAAGCACAAGATTGGTTAAAAACCCTAATTTGACAAGAATAAGCCTAGGGAGGACGTAAATGATCTAATTGTTCATCCAATGACACAAACACACCTATTGGATGCACAAGATTGGTTAAAAACCTTAATTGGACAAGAATAAGCCTAGAGAGGACGAAAATGACCTAAATGTTAATACAATGACACAAATGAACTTATTGGATGCACAAGATTGGTTAAAAACCCTAATTGGCCAAGAATAAGCATAGGGAGGACGAAAATGACCTAATTGTTCATCCAATAACACAAATGAACTTATTGGATGCACTAGATTGGTTAAAAACCCTAATTGCATAAGAATAAGCCTAGGGAGGACGAAAATGACCTAATTGTTCATCCAATGACACAAACACACCTATTGGAAGCACAAGATTGGTTAAAAACCCTAATTGGACAAGAATAAGCCTAGGGAGGACAAAAATGACCAAAATGTTCATCCAATGACACAAACACACCTATTGGATGCACAAGATTGGTTAAAAACCTTAATTGGACAAGAATAAGCCTAGAGAGGACGAAAATGACCTAAATGTTAATACAATGACACAAATGAACTTATTGGATGCACAAGATTGGTTAAAAACCCTAATTGGCCAAGAATAAGCCTAGGGAGGACGAAAATGACCTAATTGTTCATCCAATGACACAAATGAACTTATCGGATGCACTAGATTGGTTAAAAACCCTAATTGCATAAGAATAAGCCTAGGGAGGACGAAAATGACCTAATTGTTCATCCAATGACACAAACACACCTATTGGATGCACAAGATTGGTTAAAAACCCTAATTGGACAAGAATAAGCCTAGAGTGGACGAAAATGACCTAAATGTTAATACAATGACACAAAGGAACTTATTGGTTGCACAAGATTGGTTAGAAACCCTAATTGACCAAGAATAAGCATAGGGAGGACGAAAATGACCTAGTTGTTGATCCAATGACACAAATGAACTTATTGGATGCACAAGATTGGTTAAAAACCCTAATTGAATAAGAATAACCTCAGGGAGGACGAAAATGACCTAAATGTTCATCCTATGACACAAATGAACTTATCGGATGCACTAGATTGGTTAAAAACCCTAATTGCCTAAGAATAAGCCTAGGGAGGACGAAAATGACCTAATTGTTCATCCAATGACACAAACACACCTATTGGAAGCACAAGATTGGTTAAAAACCCTAATTGAACAAGAATAAGCCTAGGGAGGACAAAAATGACCTAAATGTTCATCCAATGACACAAACACACCTATTGGATGCACAAGATTGGTTAAAAACCTTAATTGGACAAGAATAAGCCTAGAGAGGACGAAAATGACCTAAATGTTAATACAATGACACAAATGAACTTATTGGATGCACAAGATTGGTTAAAAACCCTAATTGGCCAAGAATAAGCATAGGGAGGACGAAAATTACCTAATTGTTCATCCAATAACACAAATGAACTTATTGGATGCACAAGATTGGTTAAAAACCCTAATTGAATAAGAATAAGCCTAGGGAGGACGAAAATGACCTAATTTTTCATCCAACGACACAGACACACCTATTGGAAGCACAAGATTGGTTAAAAACCCTAATTGGACAAGAATAAGCCTAGGGAGGACAAAAATGACCTAAATGTTCATCCAATGACACAAACACACCTATTGGATGCACAAGATTGGTTAAAAACCTTAATTGGACAAGAATAAGCCTAGAGAGGACGAAAATGACCTAAATGTTAATACGATGACACAAATGAACTTATTGGATGCACAAGATGGGTTAAAAACCCTAATTGGCCAAAAATTAGCATAGGGAGGACGAAAATGACCTAATTGTTCATCCAATAACACTAATGAACTTATTGGATGCACAAGATTGGTTAAAAACCCTAATTGAATAAGAATAAGCCTAGGGAGGACGAAAATGACCTAATTGTTCATCCAATGACACAGACACACCTATTGGAAGCACAAGATTGGTTAGAAACCCTAATTCGACAAGAATAAGACTAGGGAGGAAAAAAATGACCTAAATGTTCATCCAATGACACAAACACACCTATTGGATGCACAAGATTGGTTAAAAACCTTAATTGGACAAGAATAAGCCTAGAGAGGACGAAAATGACCTAAATGTTAATACGATGACACAAATGAACTTATTGGATGCACAAGATGGGTTAAAAACCCTAATTGGCCAAAAATTAGCATAGGGAGGACGAAAATGACCTAATTGTTCATCCAATAACACTAATGAACTTATTGGATGCACAAGATTGGTTAAAAACCCTAATTGAATAAGAATAAGCCTAGGGAGGACGAAAATGACCTAATTGTTCATCCAATGACACAGACACACCTATTGGAAGCACAAGATTGGTTAAAAACCCTAATTGGACAAGAATAAGCCTAGGGAGGACAAAAATGACCTAAATGTTCATCCAATGACATAAACACACCTATTGGATGCACAAGATTGGTTAAAAACCTTAATTGGACAAGAATAAGCCTAGAGAGGACGAAAATGACCTAAATGTTAATACAATGACACAAATAAACTTATTGGATGCACAAGATTGGTTAAAAACCCTAATTGGCCAAGAATAAGCATAGGGAGGACGAAAATGACCTAATTGTTCATCCAATAACACAAATGAACTTATTGGATGCACAAGATTGGTTAAAAACCCTAATTGAATAAGAATAAGCCTTGGGAGGACGAAAATGACCTAATTGTTCATCCAATGACATAAACACACCTATTGGATGCACAAGATTGGTTAAAAACCCTAATTGGACAAGAATAAGCCTTGGGAGGACGTAAATGACCTAATTATTCATCCAATGACATAAACACACCTATTGGATGCACAAGATTGGTTAATAACCCTAATTGATTAGAAATAAGCCTAAAGAGGACGAAAATGACCTAAATGTTCATCCAATGACACAAACACACCTATTGGATGCACATGAATGGTTAAAAACCCTAATTGGACAAGAATAAGCCTAGAGTGGACGAAAATGACCTAAATGTTAATACAATAACACAAATGAACTTATTGTATGCACAAGATTGGTTAAAAACCCTAATTGGCCAAGAATAAGCCTACGGAGGACGAAAATGACCTAATTGTTCATCCAATGACACAAATGAACTTATTGGATGCACTAGATTTGTTAAAAACCCTAATTGTATAAGAATAAGCCTAGGGAGGACGAAAATGACCTTATTGTTCATCCAATTACACAAACACACCTATTGGAAGCACAAGATTGGTTAAAAACCCTAATTGGACAAGAAAAAGCCAAGGGAGGACAAAAATGACCAAAATGTTCATCCAATGACACAAACACACCTATTGGATGCACAAGATTGGTTAAAAAACTTAATTGGACAAGAATAAGCCTAGAGAGGACGAAAATGACCTAAATGTTAATACAATGACACAAATGAACTTATTGGATGCACAAGATTGGTTAAAAACCCTAATTGGCCAAGAATAAGCATAGGGTGGACGAAAATGACCTAATTGTTCATCCAATAACACAAATGAACTTATTGGATGCACAAGATTGGTTAAAAACCCTAATTGAATAAGAATAAGCCTAGGGAGGATGAAAATGACCTAATTGTTCATCCAATGACACAAACACACCTATTGGATGCACAAGATTGGTTAAAAACCCTAATTGGAGAAGAATAAGCCTAGAGTGGACGAAAATGACCTAAATGTTAATACAATGACACAAAGGAACTTATTGGATGCACAAGATTGGTTAGAAACACTAATTGGCCAAGAATAAGCATAGGGAGGACGAAAATGACCTAGTTGTTGATTCAATGACACAAATGAACTTATTGGATGCACAAGATTGGTTAGAAACCCTAATTGAATAAGAATAAGCTTAGGGAGGACGAAAATGACCTAATTGTTCATCCAATGACAAAAACACACCTATTGGATGCACAAGATTGGTTAAAAACCCTAATTGGACAAAAATAAGCCTTGGGAGGACGAAAATGACCTAATTGTTCATCCAATGACACAAACACACCTATTGGATGCACAAGATTGGTTTAAAACCTTAAATGGACAAGAATAAGCCTTGGGAGGACGAAAATGACCTAAATGTTCCTCAATGACACAAACACACCTTTTGGATGCACAAGATTGGTTAAAAACCCTAATTGAATAACAATTAGCCTAGGGAGGACGAAAATGATCTAATTGTTCATCCACTGACACAAACACACCTACTGGATGCACAAGATTGGTTAAAAACCCTAATTTGACAAGAATAAGCCTAGACAGGACGTAAATGACCTAAATATTTATACAATGACACAAATGAACTTATTGTATGCACAACATTGGTTAAAAACACTAATTGGCCAAGAATAAGCCTACGGAGGACGAAAATGACCTAATTGTTCATCCAATGACACAAATGAACTTATTGTATGCACAAGATTGGTTAAAAACCCTAATTGCATAAGAATAAGCATAGAGAGGACGAAAACGACCTAATTGGTCATCCAATGACACAAACACACCTATTGGATGCACAAGATTGGTTAAAAACCCTAATTGGACAAGAATAAACGTAGGGAGGACGAAAATGACCTAAATGTTCATCCAATGACACAAACACACCTATTGGATGCACAAAATTGGTTAAAAACCCTAATTGGACAAGAATAAGCCTAGAGTGGACGAAAATGACCTAAATGTTAATACAATGACACAAAGGAACTTATTGGATGCACAAGATTGGTTAGAAACCCTAATTGGCCAAGAATAAGCAAAGGGAGGACGAAAATGACCTAGTTGTTGATCCAATGACACAAATGAACTTATTGGATGCACAAGATTGGTTAAAAACCATATTTGTATAAGAATGAGCTTAGGGAGGAAGAAAATGACCTAATTGTTCATCCGATGACAAAAACACACCTATTGGATGCACAAGATTGGTTAAAAACCCTAATTGGACATGAGTAAGCCTATAGAGGACGAAAATGACCTAAATGTTTATACAATGACACAAACGAACTTACTGTATGCACAAGATTGGTTAAAAACCCTAATTGGCCAAGAATAAGCCTAGGGAGGACGAAAATGACCTAATTGTTCATCCAATGACACAAATGAACTTATTGGATGCACTAGATTGGTTAAAAACCCTAATTGCATAAGAATAAGCCTAGGGAGGACGAAAATGACCTAATTGTTCATCCAATGACACAAACACACCTATTGGAAGCACAAGATTGGTTAAAAACCCTAATTGGACAAGAATAAGCCTAGGGAGGACAAAAATGACCAAAATGTTCATCCAATGACACAAACACACCTATTGGATGCACAAGATTGGTTAAAAACCTTAATTGGACAAGAATAAGCCTAGAGAGGACGAAAATGACCTAAATGTTAATACAATGACACAAATGAACTTATTGGATGCACAAGATTGGTTAAAAACCCTAATTGGCAAAGAATAAGCATAGGGAGGACGAAAATGACCTAATTGTTCATCCAATGACACAAATGAACTTATTGGATGCACAAGATTGGTTAAAAACCCTATTTGAATAAGAATAAGCCTAGGGAGGACGAAAATGACCTAATTGTTCATCCAATGACAAAAACACACCTATTGGATGCACAAGATTGGTTAAAAACCCAAATTGGACATGAATAAGCCTATAGAGGACGAAAATGACCTAAATGTTTATACAATGACACAAATGAACTTATTGTATGCACAAGATTGGTTAAAAACCCTAATTGGCCAAGAATAAGCCTAGGGAGGACGAAAATGACCTAACTGTTCATCCAATGACACAAATGAACTTATTGGATGTACTAGATTGATTAAAAACCCTAATTGCATAAGAATAAGCCTAGGGAGGACGAAAATGACCTAATTGTTCTTCCAACGACACAAACACACCTATTGGAAGCACAAGATTGGTTAAAAACCCTAATTTGACAAGAATAAGCCTAGGGAGGACAAAAATGATCTAAATGTTCATCCAATGACACAAACACACCTATTGGATGCACAAGATTGGTTAAAAACCTTAATTGGACAAGAATAAGCCTAGAGAGGACGAAAATGACCTAAATGTTAATACAATGACACAAATGAACTTATTGGATGCACAAGATTGGTTAAAAACCCTAATTGGCCAAGAATAAGCATAGGGAGGACGAAAATTACCTAATTGTTCATCCAATAACACAAATGAACTTATTGGATGCACAAGATTGGTTAAAAACCCTAATTGAATAAGAATAAGCCTAGGGAGGACGAAAATGACCTAATTTTTCATCCAACGACACAGACACACCTATTGGAAGCACAAGATTGGTTAAAAACCCTAATTGGACAAGAATAAGCCTAGGGAGGACAAAAATGACCTAAATGTTCATCCAATGACACAAACACACCTATTGGATGCACAAGATTGGTTAAAAACCTTAATTGGACAAGAATAAGCCTAGAGAGGACGAAAATGACCTAAATGTTAATACGATGACACAAATGAACTTATTGGATGCACAAGATGGGTTAAAAACCCTAATTGGCCAAAAATTAGCATAGGGAGGACGAAAATGACCTAATTGTTCATCCAATAACACTAATGAACATATTGGATGCACAAGATTGGTTAAAAACCCTAATTGAATAAGAATAAGCCTAGGGAGGACGAAAATGACCTAATTGTTCATCCAATGACACAGACACACCTATTGGAAGCACAAGATTGGTTAAAAACCCTAATTGGACAAGAATAAGCCTAGGGAGGACAAAAATGACCTAAATGTTCATCCAATGACATAAACACACCTATTGGATGCACAAGATTGGTTAAAAACCTTAATTGGACAAGAATAAGCCTAGAGAGGACGAAAATGACCTAAATGTTAATACAATGACACAAATAAACTTATTGGATGCACAAGATTGGTTAAAAACCCTAATTGGCCAAGAATAAGCATAGGGAGGACGAAAATGACCTAATTGTTCATCCAATAACACAAATGAACTTATTGGATGCACAAGATTGGTTAAAAACCCTAATTGAATAAGAATAAGCCTAGGGAGGACGAAAATGACCTAATTGTTCATCCAATGACACAAACACACCTATTGGATGCACAAGATTGGTTAAAAATTCCTAATTGGACAAGAATAAGCCTAGAGAGGACGAAAATGACCTAAATATTTATACAATGACACAAATGAACTTATCGTATGCACAACATTGGTTAAAAACCCTAATTGGCCATGAATAAGCCTAGGGAGGACGAAAATGACCTAATTGTTCATCCAATGACACAAATGAACTTATTGGATGCAGAAGATTGGTTAAAAACCCTTATTGCATAAGAATAAGCCTAGGGAGGACGAAAACGACCTAATTGTTCATCAAATGACACAAAAACACCTATTGGATGCACAGGATTGGTGAAAAACCCTAATTGGACAAGAATAAACCTAGGGAGGACGAAAATGACCTAGATGTTCATCCAATGACACAAACACACCTATTGGATGCACAAAATTGGTTAAAAACCCTAATTGGACAAGAATAAGCCTAGAGTGGACGAAAATGACCTAAATGTTAATACAATGACACAAAGGAACTTATTGGATGCACAAGATTGGTTAGAAACCCTAATTGGCCAAGAATAAGCATAGGGAGGACGAAAATGACCTAGTTGTTGATCCAATGACACAAATGAACTTATTGGATGCACAAGATTGGTTAAAAACCATATTTGTATAAGAATGAGCTTAGGGAGGAAGAAAATGACCTAATTGTTCATCCGATGACAAAAACACACCTATTGGATGCACAAGATTGGTTAAAAACCCTAATTGGACATGAGTAAGCCTATAGAGGACGAAAATGACCTAAATGTTTATACAATGACACAAACGAACTTACTGTATGCACAAGATTGGTTAAAAACCCTAATTGGCCAACAATAAGCCTAGGGAGGACGAAAATGACCTAATTGTTCATCCAATGACACAAATGAACTTATTTGATGCACTAGATTGGTTAAAAACCCTAATTACATAAGAGTAAGCCTAGGGAGGACGAAAATGACCTAATTGTTCATCCAATGACACAAACACACCTATTGGAAGCACAAGATTGGTTAAAAACCCTAATTGCATAAGAATAAGCCTAGGGAGGACGAAAACGACCTAATTGGTCATCCAATGACACAAACACACCTATTGGATGCACAAGATTGGTTAAAAACCCTAATTGGACAAGAATAAACGTAGGGAGGACGAAAATGACCTAAATGTTCATCCAATGACACAAACACACCTATTGGATGCACAAAATTGGTTAAAAACCATAATTGGACAAGAATAAGCCTAGAGAGGACGAAAATGACCTAAATGTTAATCCAATGACACAAATGAATTTATTGGACGCACAAGATTGGTTTAAAACCCTAATTGGACAAGAATAAGCCTAGGGAGGACGAAAATGAACTAAATGTTCATCCAATGACACAAACACACCTATTGGATGCAGAAGATTGGTTAAAAACCCTAATTGGACAAGAATAAGCCTAGAGTGGACGAAAATGACATAAATGTTAATACAATGACACAAAGGAACTTATTGGATGCACCAGATTGGTTAGAAACCCTAATTGGCCAAGAATAAGCATAGGGAGGACGAAAATGACCTAGTTGTTCAATCAATGACACAAATGAACTTATTGGATGTACAAGATTGGTTACAAACCCTAATTGGACAAGAATAAGCATAGGGAGGACGAAAATGACCTAGTTGTTCATCCAATGACCCAAACACACCTATTGGATGCACAAAATTGGTTTAAAACCATAATTGGACAAGAATAAGCCTAGAGAGGACGAAAATGACCAAAATGTTAATCCAATGATACAAATGAATTTAGTGGATGCACAAGATTGGTTAAAAACCCTAATTGGACAAGAATAAGCCTAGGGAGGACGAAAATGACCTAATTGTTCATCCAATGACACAAACACACGTATTGGATGCACAAGCTTGGTTAAAAACCATAATTGGACAAGAATAAGCTTAGGGAGAACGAAAATGACCTAAATGTTCATCCAATGACACAAACACACCTATTGGATGCAAAAAATAGGTTAAAAATCCTAATTGGACAAGATTAAGCCTAGAGAGGACTAAAATGTCCTAAATGTTAACACAATGACCCAAAGGAATTTATTGGATGCACAAGATTGGTTAAAAACCCTAATTGGACAAGAATAAGCCTAGGGAGGATGAAAATGACCTAAATGTTCATCCAATGTCACAAACACAGCTTTTGGATGCACAAAATTGGTTAAAAACCCTAATTGGACAAGAATAAGGCTTGGGAGGTCGTAAATGACCTAATTATTCATCCAATGACACAAACACACCTATTGGAAGCACAAGATTGGTTTAAAACCCTAATTGGACAAGAATAAACTCAGGGATGACGAAAATGACCTAAATGTTCATCCAATGACACAAACACACCTATTGGATGCACAAGATTGGTTAAAAACCCTAATTGGACTAGAATAAGCCTAGAGTGGACGAAATTGACCTAAATGTTAATACAATGACACAAAGGAACTTATTGGATGCACAAGATTGGTTAGAAACCCTAATTGGCCAAGAATAAGCATAGGGAGGACGAAAATGACCTAGTTGTTGATCCAATGACACAAATGAACTTATTGGATGCACAAGATTGGTTAAAAACCCTATTTGAATAAGAATAAGCGTAGGGAGGATGAAAATGACCTAATTGCTCATCCAATGACAAAAACACACCTATTGGATGCACAAGATTGATTAAAAACCCTAATTGGACATGAATAAGCCTATAGAGGACGAAAATGACCTAAATGTTTATACAATGACACAAATGAACTTATTGTATGCACAAGATTGGTTAAAAACCCTAATTGGCCAAGAATAAGCCTAGGGAGGACGAAAATGACGTAATTGTTCATCCAATGACACAAATGAACTTATTGGATGCACTAGATTGGTTAAAAACCCTAATTGCATAAGAATAAGCCTAGGGAGGACGAAAATGACCTAATTGTTCATCCAATGACACAAACACACCTATTGGAAGCACAAGATTGGTTAAAAACCCTAATTGGACAAGAATAAGCCTAGGGAGGACAAAAATGACCAAAATGTTCATCCAATGACACAAACACACCTATTGGATGCACAAGATTGGTTAAAAACCTTAATTGGACAAGAATAAGCCTAGAGAGGACGAAAATGACCTAAATGTTAATACAATGACACAAATGAAATTATTGGATGCACAAGATTGGTTAAAAACCCTAATTGGCCAAGAATAAGCATAGGGAGGACGAAAATGACCTAATTGTTCATCCAATAACACAAATGAACTTATTGGATGCACAAGATTGGTTAAAAACCCTAATTGAATAAGAATAAGCCTTGGGAGGACGAAAATGACCTAATTGTTCATCCAATGACATAAACACACCTATTGGATGCACAAGATTGGTTAAAAACCCTAATTGGACAAGAATAAGCCTTGGGAGGACGTAAATGACCTAATTATTCATCCAATGACATAAACACACCTATTGGATGCACAAGATTGGTTAATAACCCTAATTGATTAGAAATAAGCCTAAAGAGGACGAAAATGACCTAAATGTTCATCCAATGACACAAACACACCTATTGGATGCACATGAATGGTTAAAAACCCTAATTGGACAAGAATAAGCCTAGAGTGGACGAAAATGACCTAAATGTTAATACAATAACACAAATGAACTTATTGTATGCACAAGATTGGTTAAAAACCCTAATTGGCCAAGAATAAGCCTACGGAGGACGAAAATGACCTAATTGTTCATCCAATGACACAAATGAACTTATTGGATGCACTAGATTTGTTAAAAACCCTAATTGTATAAGAATAAGCCTAGGGAGGACGAAAATGACCTTATTGTTCATCCAATTACACAAACACACCTATTGGAAGCACAAGATTGGTTAAAAACCCTAATTGGACAAGAAAAAGCCAAGGGAGGACAAAAATGACCAAAATGTTCATCCAATGACACAAACACACCTATTGGATGCACAAGATTGGTTAAAAAACTTAATTGGACAAGAATAAGCCTAGAGAGGACGAAAATGACCTAAATGTTAATACAATGACACAAATGAACTTATTGGATGCACAAGATTGGTTAAAAACCCTAATTGGCCAAGAATAAGCATAGGGTGGACGAAAATGACCTAATTGTTCATCCAATAACACAAATGAACTTATTGGATGCACAAGATTGGTTAAAAACCCTAATTTAATAAGGATAAGCTTAGGGAGGACGAAAATGACCTAATTGTTCATCAATTGACACAAACACACCTATTGGATGCACAAGATTGGTTTAAAACCTTAAATGGACAATAATAAGCCTTGGGAGGAGGAAAATGACCTAAATATTCCTCAATGACACAAACACACCTTTTGGATGCACAAGATTGGTTAAAAAGCCTAATTGGCCAAGAATAAGCCTAGGGAGGACGAAAGTTACCTAATTGTTCATCCAGTGACACAAATGAACTTATTGGATGTTCATCTAATGACACCAACACACCTATTGGATGCACAAGATTGGTTAAAAACCCTAATTGGACAAGAATAAGAAAAGGGAGGAGGAAAATGACCTAAATGTTCATCCAATGACACAAACACACCTATTGGATGCACAAAATTGGTTAAAAACCATAATTGGACAAGAATAAGCCTAGAGAGGACGAAAATGACCTAAATGTTAATCCAATGACACAAATGAATTTATTGGACGCACAAGATTGGTTTAAAACCCTAATTGGACAAGAATAAGCCTA